>CM040402.1:128135174-128150174 GCA_022702515.1 Ilyophis sp. 1 JC-2022
GCGTTCTGCTTATTTCTTTGTTTTGCACGGATATCGAGTTCCTCGTTAGATAAGCGTTCTGCTTATTTCTTTGTTTTGCTCGGATATCGAGTTCCTCGTTAGATAAGCGTTCTGCTTATTTCTTTGTTTTGCTCGGATATCGAGTTCCTCGTTAGATAAGCGTTCTGCTTATTTCTTTGTTTTGCTCGGATATCGAGTTCCTCGTTAGATAAGCGTTCTGCTTATTTCTTTGTTTTGCTCGGATACTGAGTTCCTCGTTAGATAAGCGTTCTGCTTATTTCTTTGTTTTGCATGGATACTGAGTTCCTCGTTAGATAAGCGTTCTGCTTATTTCTTTGTTTTGCTCGGATACTGAGTTCCTCGTTAGATAAGCGTTCTGCTTATTTCTTTGTTTTGCACGGATATCGAGTTCCTCGTTAGATAAGCGTTCTGCTTATTTCTTTGTTTTGCTCGGATATCGAGTTCCTCGTTAGATAAGCGTTCTGCTTATTTCTTTGTTTTGCTCGGATATCGAGTTCCTCGTTAGATAAGCGTTCTGCTTATTTCTTTGTTTTGCTCGGATATCGAGTTCCTCGTTAGATAAGCGTTCTGCTTATTTCTTTGTTTTGCTCGGATATCGAGTTCCTCGTTAGATAAGCGTTCTGCTTATTTCTTTGTTTTGCTCGGATATCGAGTTCCTCGTTAGATAAGCGTTCTGCTTATTTCTTTGTTTTGCTCGGATATCGAGTTCCTCGTTAGATAAGCGTTCCGCTTATTTCTTTGCTTTGCTCGGATATCGAGTTCCTCGTTAGATAAGCGTTCTGCTTATTTCTTTGTTTTGCATGGATACTGAGTTCCTCGTTAGATAAGTGTTACTGCTTATTTCTTTGTTTTGCTCGGATATCGAGTTCCTCGTTAGATAAGCGTTCTGCTTATTTCTTTGTTTTGCTCAGATATCGAGTTCCTCGTTAGATAAGCTGTGGTATCCAAGTAGTAAATGAGGAGGAGAGTCAAAGATTGCATTCAACCATTTACTTGGGTCTTCAGAAGCACACCAAACATTTCGGTCATACTGTCATGGCTGCCCAGAGAGGTCAAAGGTGAGTGGCACAGGAAGGCCTTATATAACATACAGAGTACAGCCCCGGTATCTCCATCTAGTGGACAGGTAAATACATTACACAGAACACTTCACTCCCCCCCCTTCTGATAAAGACAGTCTGGAAATTATCACAAGATATTTTTTCTAATCATTCACAGAATACTGGGAAACATGTCCAATACAACTCAAGGTCTGTAATAATCTGGAGGTCTAGTCTCTCTCTTAGACCTCCTCAGCACAGGTGGGTTGGACTCAGTCACAGAGCAACTTGGTAGGGGAGGTGTCGTCATCTCTCTGGTAGACCCCCCCAGCTCAGGTAGGCGGTACTCAGTCACAGAGGAACTCGGTAGGGGCTCTGGTAAACCCATTGCAGGGTCACCTTCGTCAGAGGAAACCTGAGTACCCGGAGCCCTGGGAAGTTCCACTGGAATACCCGGCGGGGAGCCCACAGCCCCCTTTGTAGGGGACGATGGAGCCAGGCGACGGCGTACATGATCAATATGTCTTCTGACCCGCTGACCACTACCCAGTAGCACCGTACATGATACTGGACCCGTCACTCGTTCCACGGTGCCGGGTATCCACGTCGGCCCGTAACTGAAGTTCTTTGTGTAGACTGGAGCCCCCTCATTGAAACTCCTTTCTCTGGCGTGTTGATCATGAAGTTCCTTCTGCTTCAGTTGCTTGGTCTCCACCCTCGACCGGAAATCGGGATGTAGAAGGTCCAGAGTAGACCGCAGCTTCCTGCCCATCAGCAGCTCGGCGGGAGATTTCCCTGTGGTGGACTGGGGCGTAATCCTGTAACTGAACAGTGCACGGGATAGCTTTGTCTCCACAGACCCCCCTGGACTCTTCTTCAAGAGGTTCTTCAGTGTTTGAACACCCCGCTCGGCCAGGCCATTTGAAGCTGCATGCCAGGGAGCAGTGGTGACATGATTGATACCATTCTTGATCATGAAGTCCTGGAACTCTCTGCTAGTGAAACATGTCCCATTGTCAGAGACCAGCATCTCTGGTAATCCAAACTGACTGAAACTTTTCCTCAAGCACTCAATGGTGGTAGCAGACGTTGATGAGTGAAGAGGGTAGGCCTCTATCCACTTGGAGTGTGCATCCATGATGACCAGAAACATGCGTCCCATAAACGGACCCGCGTAGTCCACATGTAGCCTCCTCCATGGCTTGTCTGGCCACTCCCAGGGGTGCAACGGGGCCGCCATCGGCATCTTCCAATTCTCTTGACAGGTGCCACAGCTATTCACCACCCCCTCGACCTCGGCGTCCATCTGGGGCCACCAAACGTAGCTCCTCGCTAGACCCTTCATCCGGGTGATCCCCGGGTGCGACTGGTGGAGTTGTTGCAACACAGCTTGGTGTCCCTTTGGAGGTATGATCACCCGAGCCCCCCAGAGGACACACCCCTCCTGGATGCTGAGCTCATCCCGCCTCTGGTAGTAGGGTGCAAAACAGGGATTAGTAGAATCTTTTGGCCACCCCCTCCAGACATACTCACGCACCCGGGCCAGGACAGGGTCTCGGCTGGTCCACCTCTCAACTTGTTTGGCCGTAACGAGAGGAGCATCCAGGTGATCTAGCATCATCACTCTGCCTTCATCAGCCGGGCTCTCCTCCTCCTCCTTGCATTGGACAGGCAGGCGGCTTAGAGCATCAGCATTCCCATGGTCTTTCCCTGTTTTGTAAACTATCACATAGTCATATGCACCCAACGTCACAGCCCACCTCTGTACTCTGGGTGAAACCATTTGAGGAACCATTTTAGCTTCATTGAACAAGCTGATTAGAGGCTTATGGTCCGTAACAATGGTGAATCTACGGCCATACACATAATTGTGAAACTTCCTCACTCCAAACATCACAGCGAGCCCTTCCTTGTCCAGCTGTGAATAGTTCTTCTCTGCCGGGGTTAATGTACGGGATACAAACCCAATAGGTCTCTCCGACCCATCGGGCATCCGGTGGGACAACACCGCTCCCACGCCATAGGGAGATGCATCGCATGCCAGGATCACCTCTTTCTTCGTGTCATAGTGCACCAGGACCTGGGAAGACTGTAGTAGAGTTTTAGAACTATCAAAAGCTGCTTGCTGGGTGGCCCCCCATCTCCATCGGACATCCTTCCTGAGTAGTAAATGGAGAGGAGCCAGAAGAGAGGACAGGCTAGATAGGAAACGATGATAATAGTTCAACAATCCAAGGTAGGCTTTGAGCTCAGGCACGTTCCTTGGTGTAGGTGCACCCTCAATGGCGGCCACCTTCTCAGATATGGGACGTAACCCGGCACGGTCAATCATATGCCCCAGGTACACCACTTCGTCCTTAAGGAAAGTGCACTTCTGTCGCTTGAGTCGTAGGCCATGGTCCTCCAGACGTTGCAGGACCTCCTCCAGGGTTTTCAGATGTTCCGCCTCTGTAGGACCACTCAAAAGAATATCATCCAAAAAAACACAACAGTAGGGAATTCCTCTGAGAATTCCCTCCATAACCCTCTGGAAAATAGCAGGGCTGGATGAAACACCAAAAGGCAATCTGTTGTATGTATACAACCCTCGCTGTGTGTTTATAGTAACATATGGCTTGGAGCCCTCATCCAAAACCACTTGCAGATAAGCATGGCTCATGTCGAGTTTAGAGAACTTCTCTCCTCCAGATATCTTAGCAAACAAATCCTCCACTCTTAGTATGGGGTATTGTTCTACACTGGAGGCCTGATTCACAGTGACTTTATAGTCCCCACATATGCGGACCCCCCCACAGGGTTTAAGTATTGGTACTATGGGTGCAGCCCACTCTGAATGTGTCACTGGCTCAATGATCTTAGCTTCAATGAGCCTATCCAGTTCGGCATCCACCAAGGGTCTGATAGCATATGGGACTGACCTGGGTTTGAAGAACTTAGGCTTGGCCTTAGGATCCACATGGATTACCGCTTTGATGCCCTTCAGAGTCCCCAGCTCCTCTTTGAACACCTCTTCATGCTTCATAAGAACCTGCTCCAGCTTGGTGGTCATCTCCACCCGGTGGACAGTTTGCACCTCCATGGCCAGGTCCTTGAGCCAGTTCCGTCCTAGTAGATTGGGACCTGAGCCAGACACCACGATCACAGGCAACACTTTTGAGACATTTTTGTGCCCAACAGTGACTTGGGCCATGCCTTTAACCCTAAGCTTCTCTCCTGTGTATGTCTTCAGCTTTATTTGGCACGTTTCTAACTCTGGCATGACAGCTTGTTCCCACAGCTTAATATACTGCTCTTGGCTGAGAACGGTAACACTACAGCCTGCGTCCACTTCAAAGCTAACCTCTGTGCCATTGACAAACACAGTTTGCTGAATAGGCGGCACTTTGTTGGTCTTCTGTCCCACCATACATAGAGAGTGCATCGAGTACATGTCTTGCTCCGACTCGCTACTCTCCCCCTCCTGTAGTAAATTAGCCCTGCGGGTCTTCTCAACTGCTTTCTTCTGCCATCTTGACCCCCTCTGACCTGATTGACTCTGTGGGTTTCTGTTTCTAGACCGACAAGCCCTCATAATATGGCCCCTCTTACCACAACCATGGCACGTCTCATTAGCAAACCTGCAATCAGCTGGTGCATGGCGCCCCCTGCACCTGTAGCACTGCAGGTCTTGAGATTGTGGAGCTGGTGACCTCTGTTCAGCTGGTGACCTCTGTTCAGATACCTGGTAAACAGCTTCCCCAGGTTTGCTCCGCCCAGTCACTCCTGTGTCATCCCTCCACTGGGCCTGTAAATCCTTCACATCCTTATTAGCTGTTTCCATGGATTGTGCAGTTTCCCAGGCCTTCTCAAAGGTTAACTCCCCTTGTGCCAGAAGCTTCCTCTGGATACTATCATCATTCACCCCACACACCAGACGGTCCCTCAACATTTGCAAAAGAGAGTCTCCATAATTACAGTCACGCGCCAGTTTCCTAAGTTCAGCCACATAATCAGCAGCTGATTCACCCTGCCGTCTGGTCCTTGTGTTGAACTTGAATCTCTGCATTATCGCACTAGGTTTGGGGTTGAAATGGGCCCTTAATATTTCAACCAATTGAGGATAGGTTTTCTCCCCAGGTTTAGCAGGACTCACTAGACTCCTCAACAAACTATATGTCGCCGCACCACAACCACTGAGCAAAATAGCTCTCCGCTTATCAGCATCAGTAATGTCATTAGCCGTAAAGAAAAAATCCAAAACCTCACAGTACTCCTCCCAAGTTTGAGACTGACTGTCAAATGGGTCCACAGTTCCTACCGTGCCCATGCTGGCTCCAGTTTGTTATCCAGCGATATCCAGTTTATCCTCGTCGCCAAATGTGGCATCCAAGTAGTAAATGAGGAGCAGAGTCAAAGATTGCATTCAACCATTTACTTGGGTCTTCAGAAGCACACCAAACATTTCGGTCATACTGTCATGGCTGCCCAGAGAGGTCAAAGGTGAGTGGCACAGGAAGGCCTTATATAACATACAGAGTACAGCCCCGGTATCTCCATCTAGTGGACAGGTAAATACATTACACAGAACACTTCATAAGCGTTCTGCTTATTTCTTTGTTTTGCACGGATATCGAGTTCCTCGTTAGATAAGCGTTCGGCTTATTTCTTTGTTTTGCTCGGATATCGAGTTCCTCGTTAGATAAGCGTTCTGCTTATTTCTTTGTTTTGCTCGGATATCGAGTTCCTCGTTAGATAAGCGTTCTGCTTATTTCTTTGTTTTGCTCGGATATCGAGTTCCTCGTTAGATAAGCGTTCTGCTTATTTCTTTGTTTTGCTCGGATATCGAGTTCCTCGTTAGATAAGCGTTACTGCTTATTTCTTTGTTTTGCTCGGATATCGAGTTCCTCGTTAGATAAGCGTTCTGCTTATTTCTTTGTTTTGCTCGGATACTGAGTTCCTCGTTAGATAAGTGTTACTGCTTATTTCTTTGTTTTGCTCTGATATCGAGTTCCTCGTTTGATAAGCGTTCTGCTTATTTCTTTGTTTTGCTCGGATACTGAGTTCCTCGTTAGATAAGCGTTACTGCTTATTTCTTTGTTTTGCTCGGATATCGAGTTCCTCGTTAGATAAGCGTTCGGCTTATTTCTTTGTTTTGCTCGGATATCGAGTTCCTCGTTAGATAAGCGTTCTGCTTATTTCTTTGTTTTGCTCGGATATCGAGTTCCTCGTTAGATAAGCGTTCTGCTTATTTCTTTGTTTTGCTCGGATATCGAGTTTCTCGTTAGATAAGCGTTACGGCTTATTTCTTTGTTTTGCTCGGGTATCGAGCTCCTCGTTAGATAAGCGTTCTGCTTATTTCTTTGTTTTGCTCGGATATCGAGTTCCTCGTTAGATAAGCGTTCTGCTTATTTCTTTGTTTTGCTCGGATATCGAGTTCCTCGTTAGATAAGCGTTCTGCTTGTTTATACAGCTGAAGTCATGTTGATCCTTGTTTATTCAGCTGAAGTCATGTTGATCCTTGTTTATACAGCTGAAGTAACGTTGATCCTTGTTTATACAGCTGAAGTAACGTTGATCCTTGTTTATACAGCTGAAGTTACATTGATCCTTGTTTATACAGCTGAAGTCATGTTGATCCTTGTTTATACAGCTGAAGTAACGTTGATCCTTGTTTATACAGCTGAAGTAACGTTGATCCTTGTTTATACAGCTGAAGTAACGTTGATCCTTGTTTATACAGCTGAAGTAACGTTGATCCTTGTTTATACAGCTGAAGTCATGTTGATCCTTGTTTATACAGCTGAAGTAACGTTGATCCTTGTTTATACAGCTGAAGTAACGTTGATCCTTGTTTATTCAGCTGAAGTAACGTTGATCCTTGTTTATTCAGCTGAAGTAACGTTGATCCTTGTTTATTCAGCTGAAGTAACGTTGATCCTTGTTTATACAGCTGAAGTCATGTTGATCCTTGTTTATACAGCTGAAGTCATGTTGATCCTTGTTTATTCAGCTGAAGTCATGTTGATCCTTGTTTATACAGCTGAAGTAACGTTGATCCTTGTTTATTCAGCTGAAGTAACGTTGATCCTTGTTTATACAGCTGAAGTCATGTTGATCCTTGTTTATACAGCTGAAGTCATGTTGATCCTTGTTTATTCAGCTGAAGTCATGTTGATCCTTGTTTATACAGCTGAAGTCATGTTGATCCTTGTTTATTCAGCTGAAGTCATGTTGATCCTTGTTTATACAGCTGAAGTAACATTGATCCTTGTTTATACAGCTGAAGTAACATTGATCCTTGTTTATACAGCTGAAGTCATGTTGATCCTTGTTTATACAGCTGAAGTAACGTTGATCCTTGTTTATTCAGCTGAAGTAACGTTGATCCTTGTTTATTCAGCTGAAGTAACGTTGATCCTTGTTTATTCAGCTGAAGTAACGTTGATCCTTGTTTATTCAGCTGAAGTAACGTTGATCCTTGTTTATACAGCTGAAGTAACATTGATCCTTGTTTATACAGCTGAAGTCATGTTGATCCTTGTTTATACAGCTGAAGTAACGTTGATCCTTGTTTATTCAGCTGAAGTAACGTTGATCCTTGTTTATTCAGCTGAAGTAATGTTGATCCTTGTTTATTCAGCTGAAGTAACGTTGATCCTTGTTTATTCAGCTGAAGTAACGTTGATCCTTGTTTATACAGCTGAAGTAACATTGATCCTTGTTTATTCAGCTGAAGTAACATTGATCCTTGTTTATTCAGCTGAAGTAACGTTGATCCTTGTTTATTCAGCTGAAGTAACGTTGATCCTTGTTTATTCAGCTGAAGTAACGTTGATCCTTGTTTATACAGCTGAAGTAACATTGATCCTTGTTTATTCAGCTGAAGTCATGTTGATCCTTGTTTATACAGCTAGTATATTTGGGCGTATTAATAAGGAGCTTGTTTTCAAAGTGATGAGGAATTTTACCATGCAGTATACAATACATGCATATTATCCATCCATCCACTGTGTAGCCTGCTTATTCCTGGTCAGGGTCGCGAGGGTGCTGGATCATATCCCAGCATGCACTGGGCGAGAGGTTTCATGCTTATTAGCCAATCATAATGGAGTACTATAGATACTATTATATTAATGGTGTCTTTCTGTCTAATGGCTCATTAAGTCTTTTGGGCAAGTGATCATAGCTTCCAGTTGTCCCTCGTTGATGATGTCATTCCCTCAGACTTCCATGCTAACATCACCTTTGCAACTGTTCCTCATGAACACACCAGCAAGCTCAACAGCCGAGTCACTGAAGGTCCTGGTTCCTCATGAACACACCAGCAAGCTCAACAGCCTAGTCACTGAAGGTCCTGGTTCCTCATGAACACACCAGCAAGCTCAACAGCCTAGTCACTGAAGGTCCTGGTTCCTCATGAACACACCAGCAAGCTCAACAGCCTAGTCACTGAAGGTCCTGGTTCCTCATGAACACACCAGCAAGCTCAACAGCCTAGTCACTGAAGGTCCTGGTTCCTCATGAACACACCAGCAAGCTCAGCTGCCGAGTCACTGAAGGTCCTGGTTCCTCATGAACACACCAGCAAGCTCAACAGCCTAGTCACTGAAGGTCCTGGTTCCTCATGAACACACCAGCAAGCTCAACAGCCTAGTCACTGAAGGTCCTGGTTCCTCATGAACACACCAGCAAGCTCAACAGCCTAGTCACTGAAGGTCCTGGCATGGTAGCCAAAATAATGATCTGCTGGACCTACTATATAGCCCATGAGCAGGGAAACCGCCGGTCACCCCTGGTTTGTACTGGGTGTACTTTAGTACACTTTAACTGTGTTTTAGTATTCCATTTTTTGTGTAATTTAAGCAGTTTAACCTTTGTAAATAACCTCGAATGGCACATCGTAATAAGTGAAAAGTCAGAAGAAATTATATTTTACCTCAAAGGATAGTGACATTTTGGGGTTCATAAATAAGCCATATTTGGAAGAATAAACAGGTGAACACATTTTTTCTATTTTCCAACAAGAGAAGTCAAATCAAGTTGGTTTGGGACAAACTGGACAGAAAGGTGAAGGAGAAGCGAACCACAGGTGCAGCACGTCTGTGGAAACTTCTACTGCAGTGTTGGTGTGAACCTTCAGAACCATATGACTGCCCTTGTAGAAACAATGGCACAAATAGGATTATTACGGCAGAAGGTGGCTATTTTGATTAATCTTTTAAATTAAGATTTAGATCATAATGTGAAGGAAAAAGAACGCTGCCTTGGCTCAAAAAATGTATATAAAAAAGGTATACAAATTAATTTGGAGATTGGGTACCTCGGAGCTCTTCAGTAGGTTAGCTTACTTTTTTTTTTGTATAAAATTTAGATAATTTTTTGTTGTAAAAATAAAAGGTTTTTATTTATTTTTTATCACGGATGGCTTAAATTGTGGATGTACTAAAACTTTAGACTGATACTATATATATATATATATATATATATGTTTTCTATGCTGATTATTTTATTGACGCCTTCAAAGGATATTATGTGATGGATGCTTGATCATTATTTGGCAGGTAATTTTCACATCCTTGCAAACTGATGTGCAGCTCATCAGGAAGAGGTAGCACAGCGAATGTGTCAGATAAGATGGAAAATGAAAAGAATAAAGGAAGAAACAGGAGAGAGTGAGAGGGAGGTGAAGAGCGGGAGAGCATCCAGGCGGTGCGGGGTGGCGGGTGGGGGGGAGCGTCGACGGGCAGAGTGTGTGAGCTGCCGGGATGATAATGTGGCATGACACCTCTGAAATGAGACAATGGTTGCCATGGCAAAGAGACAGGAGGCACAGTCTCTCGAGAGGCCCAAATAGAACAAGCTGTAAATGATGTTTGATTAGAATTTAGATCATGTAAGCATCCTGGACAGGCCTTTAGTCTGAGGCTTCAGCATACCAGTCTGCTGGTCCTCATACGACTACCTTACTTAGTCTCTCTCTCTCTCTCTCTCTCTCTCTCTCTCTCTCTCTCTCACTCTCTCTGTACACTGTGTTTCTCTCACTTTCTCTATTCTCTCTTTCTCTCTCTCTCTCTCTCACTCTCTCTGTACACTCTGTTTCTCTCACTTTCTCTATTCTCTCTCTCTCTCTCTCTGTACACTCTGTTTCTCTCACTTTCTCTATTCTCTCTTTCTCTCTCTCACTTTCTCTATTCTCTATTCTCTATCTCTCTCTCTGTACACTGTGTTTCTCTCACTTTCTCTATTCTCTCGTTCTCTCTCTCATCCCTGATGTCTTTTTTTTATAGATCAGTTTCTAATCCCTTTGCAAACCAGCATTTTCACTCACATTTCCAATGGGAAGATTAGGACAGACATCTTGGCTAAATACCTTGCCAACATTAGAAAAGCTAACTCGCACAAGTCCCACCTCACCTTTTTTCAAGGCACACCCCAGTCCTGATAAGCTCCGCCCACCATCACTTTGTCCTGCCAGAGTTTGCCCACTTGCTGTCTAGCTGCTGTTAAATGTTTTTCTGTTGTCGGTATTTAAACAAGGTGCTCAGTTTGCTTGCCGATATTGAGTTTGACCATGTTATAACAGTGGAGAAAACTGCACACTTTATATGAGGTTTTTTAATGTCGCCCTTAGCTGCTTTTGATTTCTGGCTCCAGGACACACTCATAACCCAGTGGAGGTGCTTCCTGTGTAGCTCTTGTAACAGAGAGGGCCTGCAGCCACCCTTTCAGTGTTTGGGCCCGTACGCATCCCCCCAAAACAATTATTTGATCTGCGCCACGGCTACAAGGCTGATCGATGTGGTGTCATGACGTGACCACTTTTCTAATAGATCAGTGTTTTTTTTTCATCCCCAAGTTGCAATATACGTCAAACAAATGTTTATTTCTGCCCCACTAATCTATGGCACTTCGACCTGCACGACCGACGTTGATCAGACGTCTAACCGACGTCAAAATGTGTGTTGGGATAAAACAGGGAAGTTCACATCTTTCACTCTGTAAGGGCACTGCCTCTGCTCTCCAATCTTTTCTCCTTCATTCCTCTCCTCCTGCTTCTCCTCTCCTCTGGCCTCTCACTTTTTCTCCTCTTCCTCTCCTCTCTCACCCTCTTTTGTCTTTCTCCTCTCCTCCTCTCTCCCCTGTGTCTGACTGCATTGAATAATGAACTCCTTACCAATCCTGGTCTAATCAAGACTGACTGCTCTCTGTCTCTGCCAATTACACAGTGCCCCCCCCCCCCCCATGAAAGGGAAGGAAGTACAGGAGGGAAGGGGAAAGGGGAGAGGGGAGGAGGGAGAGGGGAGGAGGGAGAGGGGAGGAGGGAGAGAGGGAGAGAGGGGAGAGGAGAGAGGGGAGGAGGGAGAGGGGAAGAGGGAGAGAGGGAGGGAGGGAGAGGGGAGGAGGGAGAGGGGAGAGAGGGAGAGGGGAGGGAGGGAGAGGGGAGAGAGGGAGGGAGGGAGAGAGGGGAGAGGGGAGAGGGGGGCAGCCCCAGGGCTCTGAGTTACCCTTCTCTTGGTCTTGCTGTAGGTTTCTCACACTGTAAATAGAGTTCAGTTCACTGTAATGAAAGCCGACTGCCTTGACCAGGTTTAGTTACCCTACTCACAAATGCTTAAAGTATTCACTGGTCTTTACTCTTTTTAATTTTATAGCGTCGTTTTCCTTTATTTTAAGTTGCTCTTGCTACTCAATTAATTTAGAAAAACTGCATTTAGTTTTAGGCACAGACCAAATGATCCCAAACACTGCAGGGACGTGTGAATAGTTTTTATTTGTGTCAGTTGATTGTGATGGGAAATCTGCATGTTTGTGTTCCCGCTGTTTCTGACACAGTGCTGGCAGAACTATGTGTGTTAACTATGCAGGTGTGTGCGTGTGCGTTCATGCACTAGTTTGTTTGTGTTTGTGTGTGTGTGTGTGTGTGTCTATGTGTATGCATGCATGTGTGTGTGCGTGTGTCTGTGTGTGTGTGCATGTGTTTCTACGTGCATGCGTGGTTGCGTGCATGCATGCATGCATGTGTGTGTGCGCGTGTGTGTTTGTGCATGTGTTTGTGCGTGTGTGTGTGTTTGTGCGCATGTGTGTGTGTTTGTGCGTGTGTGTGTGTGTTTGTGCGTGTGTGTGTATGTGTGTGCGTGTGTGTTTGTGCGTGCGTGTGTGTGTGTGTTTGTGTGTGTGTGTGTGTGTCTGTGCGTGTGTGTATTTGTGCGTGCGTGCGTGTGTGTGTACTGATCCTTGGACACTTTGATTTCCAGCTCGAGGGGAGGAGACACCTATTCTGAGTCATTCATTTAAAAACTCATGAGAATTCCACACCTCTCTTCAGTGTGCTTCCAGCTATGTTATTTGAAGTAATTAACCTTAATTTGCCAAAAAAGGGAATCTTTATTAGATGGCTGCCTCTTAACTGGAGCTGCCAAAGTCTGAAAGAGCATGTCCCTCTGCTCCTAATGGGGTCTCCATTTAATCAAAATTCACCCATCACATTTCAGTGTTGAATCATATTTTAATTGGAAGTTACATGGTGGTTAATAGTTTTATAATTCTCGGGCTCTAATAGTTTTACCTCTGGGACCTGTTCTATTTTCCTGCTGATCTTCACTTCTCTCGTCTGACTGCGAAGACCGTCACACACCCTGTCACCAGCGCTGCCCCGACCCCTACTCCCTGCCCTGACGATGTACCCCCCACCCTACGCCCTGCCCTGACGATGTACCCCCCCCCCCACGCCCTGCCCTGACGATGTACCCCCCACCCTACGCCCTGCCCTGACGATGTACCCCCCACCCTACGCCCTGCCCTGACGATGTACCCCCCACCCTACGCCCTGCCCTAACGATGTACCCCCCCCCCCCCCACCCTACGCCCTGCCCTGACGATGTACCCCCCACCCTTCTTCTCAACCAGCCGTTTGGAGGAACCCTCATCCACAATGCTCCGTTCCTGGAGCGAGAGGGGGAGAAAGAGAGGGAGGCGAGAGAGAGGGAGGAGAGGGGGAGAGAGGGAGGGGGAGAGGGAGAGGGGGGGAGAGGGAGAGGGGGGGAGAGGGAGGGAGGGAGAGAGGGAGGGAGAGAGGGAGGGAGAGAGAGAGGGAGGCGAGAGGGGGAGAAAGAGAGAGAGGGAGAGGGAGAGAGAGGGAGAGAGAGAGGGAGATGGAGAGAAAGAGGGAGGAGGGAGAGAGTGAGGAAGAGGGGGAGAGTGTTGATCAGTGTATTAAGCAATACCCCCAGCATGCAAAGACAGTCCTGCATGACCTTTGACCCTCATCACGCTGCTGCCCAAACAAATTTGTGATCCAGGAGCTCATCACCTCGTGCCTTTTATTCTTAGCAAAAAGAGAGCTGCAATGAAAGAGAGACGGAGAGAGTCTGTGTGTGTGTGTGTGTGTGTGTATTTGGAGTGGGAGGGTTTTCAGTGCAGAGGTGTGTGTGTGTGTGTGTGTGTATGTGTACGTGTATATAGCTCACACATGACTGCAGGACTCATCCTAACTTGACCCCAGTGGCGTTGTTTCACTTTAGAATGAATGTAACCCTCCTGGTCTTTGCTGTTTCCTTCAATACAGCTCTTAAGGTGCAGTGCATGCTGGGAAATGTTACGCTGCCCACTCCTTTAGACCAGCATGACGTCGGCTGTCTCAGAATGGCCTCTCTCTCCCTCTCTCTCTCTCTCTTTCTCTCTCTCCCTCTCTCTCTCTCTCTCTCCCTCTCTCTCCGTCTCTCTCCTGAGTTCAGACAGTGTAGGTAGAAACAAAGTGCCGACACTTGAACTTCAGTTTTTGGGGGGATCCAACATGGCCACCCCACTGCCTTCCCAGCCAGCTGCACGGAGACCAGAGATGGAAGGAGAGAGGACAGGAATAGGAGAGAGAGAGAGAGAGAGAGAAAAGTGCACCTTTTTATTTATTTTCTCCAGGATTGGGAGGGGGGGGGGGCATTAATCATTATTGGCGCACACCCCTCCCTCTCTGACGCACTGTGACGGCCCCTACACCTCCTGACATAAATCATAATTCTTCCCTACCATAGATCCTCCCTCTCTCTGCCGCCGCGCGGAAAAGTGCGCTGCTCTTATCGATCCCCTGCCCCCCCCCTGCCTCAGCAGGGCCATTATGAAACATAACTGATCAGAAATTCATGGAATACTAAATAAACTTTACCATGACAGCACACTGTGTGTGTGTCTGTGAGTCAGATTATGTGTTTGTGTGTGTTTCTGAGAGTGAGAGAGTCAGTGAGTGTGTGTGTGTGTCAGTGTGTGTTTGAGAGTGTGTGTGTGTCAGTTACTGTGTGTGTGAGTCAGATTATGTGTTTGTGTGTGTGTGAGAGAGACTCAGTGAGTGTGTGTGTGTGTGTGTCAGTGTGAGAGTGTGTGAGTGTTTGAGAGTGTGCGTGCATGTGTATGTGTGAGAGTATGTTTGTGCGCGTGTGTGTCAGTTACTGTGTGTGTGTGTGAGTGAGCTTGAGTGTGTGTGTGTCTAGAAGTTAGAGAACTAATGATATAATATTGCACAGCTGAACACTATTATAACTGTATTGATTTGTTTTTTGGGCGGCACTCCTGAGCAGGGGGGGGGCTTAACCTGAACCCCTCCTTACCCACAACTCCCCCAACATCCTATCTTTGTGTGTGTGTGTGTGTTTGGGTGAGTCATATGCTATCGGTTAAAAGGCTGCACACTGACATTTGAACCCAGACTCTGCAGTGACCTCCATGTGCACTAAAGGGTATTGGATTTTGCTGGAAGGTTCTGGCTTGTCCCAGTGCGCCCCCACCTCTGGTTGGGCCTGTGGTCTGTGATTGGTCAGTCTCCTCTGTGACAGATTTGCTCAGTAGATTAGCTGTCATTAGGTCAGGCTGGAGAGGCAGGTTTGGTTAGTAGATTAGCTGTCGTTAGGTCAGACTGGAGAGGCAGGTTTGGTTAGTAGATTAGCTGTCGTTAGGTCAGACTGGAGAGGCA
>CM040402.1:128155174-128170174 GCA_022702515.1 Ilyophis sp. 1 JC-2022
CAGTAGTGTTGAAAGCAGTGTGGTGGTGTTAGTGTTGAAAGCATTAGTGTGGAAAGCAGTGTGGTGGTGTTAGTGTTGAAAGCATTAGTGTTGAAAGCAGTGTGGCGGTGTTAGTGTTGAAAGCATTAGTGTGGAAAGCAGTGTGGTGGTGTTAGTGTTGAAAGCATTAGTGTTGAAAGCAGTGTGGTGGTGTTAGTGTTGAAAGCATTAGTGTGGAAAGCAGTGTGGTGGTGTTAGTGTTGAAAGCATTAGTGTTGAAAGCAGTGTGGCGGTGTTAGTGTTGAAAGCATTAGTGTTGAAAGCAGTGTGGTGGTGTTAGTGTTGAAAGCATTAGTGTGGAAAGCAGTGTGGTGGTGTTAGTGTTGAAAGCATTAGTGTGGAAAGCAGTGTGGTGGTGTTAGTGTTGAAAGCAGTGTGGTGGTGTTAGTGTTGAAAGCATTAGTGTTGAAAGCAGTGTGGCGGTGTTAGTGTTGAAAGCATTAGTGTGGAAAGCAGTGTGGTGGTGTTAGTGTTGAAAGCATTAGTGTTGAAAGCAGTGTGGCGGTGTTAGTGTTGAAAGCATTAGTGTGGAAAGCAGTGTGGTGGTGTTAGTGTTGAAAGCATTAGTGTGGAAAGCAGTGTGGTGGTGTTAGTGTTGAAAGCATTAGTGTTGAAAGCAGTGTGGTGGTGTTAATGTTGAAAGCATTAGTGTGGAAAGCAGTGTAGTGGTGTTAGTGTTGAAAGCATTAGTGTTGAAAGCAGTGTGGTGGTGTTAGTGTTGAAAGCATTAGTGTGGAAAGCAGTGTGGTGGTGTTAGTGTTGAAAGCATTAGTGTTGAAAGCAGTGTGGTGGTGTTAGTGTTGAAAGCATTAGTGTGGAAAGCAGTGTGGTGGTGTTAGTGTTGAAAGCAGTGTGGTGGTGTTAGTGTTGAAAGCATTAGTGTGGAAAGCAGTGTGGCGGTGTTAGTGTTGAAAGCATTAGTGTTGAAAGCAGTGTGGCGGTGTTAGTGTTGAAAGCATTAGTGTTGAAAGCAGTGTGGTGGTGTTAGTGTTGAAAGCAGTGTGGTGGTGTTAGTGTTGAAAGCATTAGTGTTGAAAGCAGTGTGGTGGTGTTAGTGTTGAAAGCATTAGTGTTGAAAGCAGTGTGGTGGTGTTAGTGTTGAAAGCATTAGTGTGGAAAGCAGTGTGGTGGTGTTAGTGTTGAAAGCATTAGTGTTGAAAGCAGTGTGGTGGTGTTAGTGTTGAAAGCATTAGTGTGGAAAGCAGTGTGGTGGTGTTAGTGTTGAAAGCATTAGTGTTGAAAGCAGTGTGGTGGTGTTAGCGTTGAAAGCATTAGTGTGGAAAGCAGTGTGGTGGTGTTAGTGTTGAAAGCATTAGTGTGGAAAGCAGTGTGGTGGTGTTAGTGTTGAAAGCATTAGTGTGGAAAGCAGTGTGGTGGTGTTAGTGTTGAAAGCATTAGTGTTGAAAGCAGTGTGGTGGTGTTAGTGTTGAAAGCATTAGTGTTGAAAGCAGTGTGGTGGTGTTAGTGTTGAAAGCATTAGTGTGGAAAGCAGTGTGGTGGTGTTAGTGTTGAAAGCATTAGTGTTGAAAGCAGTGTGGCGGTGTTAGTGTTGAAAGCATTAGTGTTGAAAGCAGTGTGGTGGTGTTAGTGTTGAAAGCATTAGTGTGGAAAGCAGTGTGGTGGTGTTAGTGTTGAAAGCATTAGTGTGGAAAGCAGTGTGGTGGTGTTAGTGTTGAAAGCAGTGTGGTGGTGTTAGTGTTGAAAGCATTAGTGTTGAAAGCAGTGTGGTGGTGTTAGTGTTGAAAGCAGTGTGGTGGTGTTAGTGTTGAAAGCAGTAGTGTTGAAAGCAGTGTGGTGGTGTTAGTGTTGAAAGCATTAGTGTGGAAAGCAGTGTGGTGGTGTTAGTGTTGAAAGCATTAGTGTTGAAAGCAGTGTGGCGGTGTTAGTGTTGAAAGCATTAGTGTGGAAAGCAGTGTGGTGGTGTTAGTGTTGAAAGCATTAGTGTTGAAAGCAGTGTGGTGGTGTTAGTGTTGAAAGCATTAGTGTGGAAAGCAGTGTGGTGGTGTTAGTGTTGAAAGCATTAGTGTTGAAAGCAGTGTGGCGGTGTTAGTGTTGAAAGCATTAGTGTTGAAAGCAGTGTGGTGGTGTTAGTGTTGAAAGCATTAGTGTGGAAAGCAGTGTGGTGGTGTTAGTGTTGAAAGCATTAGTGTGGAAAGCAGTGTGGTGGTGTTAGTGTTGAAAGCAGTGTGGTGGTGTTAGTGTTGAAAGCATTAGTGTTGAAAGCAGTGTGGCGGTGTTAGTGTTGAAAGCATTAGTGTGGAAAGCAGTGTGGTGGTGTTAGTGTTGAAAGCATTAGTGTTGAAAGCAGTGTGGCGGTGTTAGTGTTGAAAGCATTAGTGTGGAAAGCAGTGTGGTGGTGTTAGTGTTGAAAGCATTAGTGTGGAAAGCAGTGTGGTGGTGTTAGTGTTGAAAGCATTAGTGTTGAAAGCAGTGTGGTGGTGTTAATGTTGAAAGCATTAGTGTGGAAAGCAGTGTAGTGGTGTTAGTGTTGAAAGCATTAGTGTTGAAAGCAGTGTGGTGGTGTTAGTGTTGAAAGCATTAGTGTGGAAAGCAGTGTGGTGGTGTTAGTGTTGAAAGCATTAGTGTTGAAAGCAGTGTGGCGGTGTTAGTGTTGAAAGCATTAGTGTTGAAAGCAGTGTGGTGGTGTTAGTGTTGAAAGCATTAGTGTTGAAAGCAGTGTGGCGGTGTTAGTGTTGAAAGCATTAGTGTGGAAAGCAGTGTGGTGGTGTTAGTGTTGAAAGCATTAGTGTTGAAAGCAGTGTGGTGGTGTTAGTGTTGAAAGCATTAGTGTGGAAAGCAGTGTGGTGGTGTTAGTGTTGAAAGCATTAGTGTTGAAAGCAGTGTGGCGGTGTTAGTGTTGAAAGCATTAGTGTTGAAAGCAGTGTGGTGGTGTTAGTGTTGAAAGCATTAGTGTGGAAAGCAGTGTGGTGGTGTTAGTGTTGAAAGCATTAGTGTGGAAAGCAGTGTGGTGGTGTTAGTGTTGAAAGCAGTGTGGTGGTGTTAGTGTTGAAAGCATTAGTGTTGAAAGCAGTGTGGCGGTGTTAGTGTTGAAAGCATTAGTGTGGAAAGCAGTGTGGTGGTGTTAGTGTTGAAAGCATTAGTGTTGAAAGCAGTGTGGTGGTGTTAGTGTTGAAAGCAGTGTGGTGGTGTTAGTGTTGAAAGCATTAGTGTTGAAAGCAGTGTGGTGGTGTTAGTGTTGAAAGCATTAGTGTGGAAAGCAGTGTGGCGGTGTTAGTGTTGAAAGCATTAGTGTTGAAAGCAGTGTGGTGGTGTTAGTGTTGAAAGCATTAGTGTGGAAAGCAGTGTGGTGGTGTTAGTGTGGAAAGCAGTGTGGTGGTGTTAGTGTTGAAAGCAGTGTGGTGGTGTTAGTGTTGAAAGCAGTGTGGTGGTGTTAGTGTGGAAAGCAGTGTGGCGGTGTTAGTGTTTAAAGCAGTGTGGTGGTGTTAGTGTTGAAAGCATTCGTGTTGAAAGCAGTGTGGTGGTGTTAGTGTTGAAAGCATTAGTGTGGAAAGCAGTGTGGTGGTGTTAGTGTTGAAAGCAGTGTGGCGGTGTTAGTGTTGAAAGCATTAGTGTTGAAAGCAGTGTGGCGGTGTTAGTGTTGAAAGCATTAGTGTTGAAAGCAGTGTGGTGGTGTTAGTGTTGAAAGCAGTGTGGTGGTGTTAGTGTTGAAAGCATTAGTGTGGAAAGCAGTGTGGTGGTGTTAGTGTTGAAAGCATTAGTGTTGAAAGCAGTGTGGTGGTGTTAGTGTTGAAAGCAGTGTGGTGGTGTTAGTGTTGAAAGCATTAGTGTTGAAAGCAGTGTGGCGGTGTTAGTGTTGAAAGCATTAGTGTTGAAAGCAGTGTGGCGGTGTTAGTGTTGAAAGCATTAGTGTTGAAAGCAGTGTGGTGGTGTTAGTGTGGAAAGCAGTGTGGTGGTGTTAGTGTGGAAAGCAGTGTGGTGGTGTTAGTGTGGAAAGCAGTGTGGTGGTGTTAGTGTTGAAAGCAGTGTGGTGGTGTTAGTGTTGAAAGCATTAGTGTTGAAAGCAGTGTGGCGGTGTTAGTGTTGAAAGCATTAGTGTGGAAAGCAGTGTGGCGGTGTTAGTGTTGAAAGCATTAGTGTGGAAAGCAGTGTGGTGGTGTTAGTGTTGAAAGCATTAGTGTTGAAAGCAGTGTGGTGGTGTTAGTGTTGAAAGCATTAGTGTTGAAAGCAGTGTGGCGGTGTTAGTGTTGAAAGCATTAGTGTGGAAAGCAGTGTGGCGGTGTTAGTGTTGAAAGCATTAGTGTTGAAAGCAGTGTGGCGGTGTTAGTGTTGAAAGCATTAGTGTTGAAAGCAGTGTGGTGGTGTTAGTGTTGAAAGCATTAGTGTTGAAAGCAGTGTGGTGGTGTTAGTGTTGAAAGCAGTGTGGCGGTGTTAGTGTTGAAAGCATTAGTGTTGAAAGCAGTGTGGTGGTGTTCGTGTTGAAAGCATTAGTGTTGAAAGCAGTGTGGTGGTGTTAGTGTTGAAAGCAGTGTGGTGGTGTTAGTGTTGAAAGCATTAGTGTGGAAAGCAGTGTGGTGGTGTTAGTGTTGAAAGCAGTGTGGTGGTGTTAGTGTTGAAAGCATTAGTGTTGAAAGCAGTGTGGTGGTGTTAGTGTTGAAAGCATTAGTGTTGAAAGCAGTGTGGTGGTGTTAGTGTTGAAAGCATTAGTGTTGAAAGCAGTGTGGTGGTGTTAGTGTTGAAAGCATTAGTGTTGAAAGCAGTGTGGTGGTGTTCGTGTTGAAAGCATTAGTGTTGAAAGCAGTGTGGTGGTGTTAGTGTTGAAAGCATTGTGGTGGTGTTAGTGTTGAAAGCATTAGTGTGGAAAGCAGTGTGGTGGTGTTAGTGTTGAAAGCATTAGTGTTGAAAGCAGTGTGGTGGTGTTAGTGTTGAAAGCATTAGTGTTGAAAGCAGTGTGGTGGTGTTAGTGTTGAAAGCATTAGTGTTGAAAGCAGTGTGGTGGTGTTAGTGTTGAAAGCATTAGTGTTGAAAGCAGTGTGGTGGTGTTCGTGTTGAAAGCATTAGTGTTGAAAGCAGTGTGGTGGTGTTAGTGTTGAAAGCATTAGTGTTGAAAGCAGTGTGGTGGTGTTAGTGTTGAAAGCATTAGTGTTGAAAGCAGTGTGGTGGTGTTAGTGTTGAAAGCATTAGTGTTGAAAGCAGTGTGGCGGTGTTAGTGTTGAAAGCATTAGTGTTGAAAGCAGTGTGGTGGTGTTAGTGTTGAAAGCATTAGTGTTGAAAGCAGTGTGGTGGTGTTCGTGTTGAAAGCATTAGTGTTGAAAGCAGTGTGGTGGTGTTAGTGTTGAAAGCAGTGTGGTGGTGTTAGTGTTGAAAGCATTAGTGTGGAAAGCAGTGTGGTGGTGTTAGTGTTGAAAGCAGTGTGGTGGTGTTAGTGTTGAAAGCATTAGTGTTGAAAGCAGTGTGGTGGTGTTAGTGTTGAAAGCAGTGTGGTGGTGTTAGTGTTGAAAGCATTAGTGTTGAAAGCAGTGTGGTGGTGTTAGTGTTGAAAGCATTAGTGTGGAAAGCAGTGTGGTGGTGTTAGTGTTGAAAGCATTAGTGTGGAAAGCAGTGTGGTGGTGTTCGTGTTGAAAGCAGTGTGGTGGTGTTAGTGTTGAAAGCATTAGTGTTGAAAGCAGTGTGGTGGTGTTAGTGTTGAAAGCATTAGTGTTGAAAGCAGTGTGGTGGTGTTAGTGTTGAAAGCATTAGTGTTGAAAGCAGTGTGGTGGTGTTAATGTTGAAAGCATTAGTGTTGAAAGCAGTGTGGCGGTGTTAGTGTTGAAAGCAGTGTGGTGGTGTTAGTGTTGAAAGCAGTAGTGTTGAAAGCAGTGTGGTGGTGTTAGTGTTGAAAGCATTAGTGTTGAAAGCAGTGTGGTGGTGTTAGTGTTGAAAGCATTAGTGTGGAAAGCAGTGTGGCGGTGTTAGTGTTGAAAGCATTAGTGTGGAAAGCAGTGTGGTGGTGTTAGTGTTGAAAGCATTAGTGTTGAAAGCAGTGTGGTGGTGTTAGTGTTGAAAGCAGTAGTGTTGAAAGCAGTGTGGTGGTGTTAGTGTTGAAAGCATTAGTGTGGAAAGCAGTGTGGTGGTGTTAGTGTTGAAGGCATTAGTGTGGAAAGCAGTGTGGTGGTGTTAGTGTTGAAAGCATTAGTGTGGAAAGCAGTGTGGTGGTGTTAGTGTTGAAAGCATTAGTGTTGAAAGCAGTGTGGTGGTGTTAGTGTTGAAAGCATTAGTGTTGAAAGCAGTGTGGTGGTGTTAGTGTTGAAAGCATTAGTGTGGAAAGCAGTGTGGTGGTGTTAGTGTTGAAAGCATTAGTGTTGAAAGCAGTGTGGTGGTGTTAGTGTTGAAAGCATTAGTGTTGAAAGCAGTGTGGTGGTGTTAGTGTTGAAAGCATTAGTGTTGAAAGCAGTGTGGTGGTGTTCGTGTTGAAAGCAGTGTGGTGGTGTTAGTGTTGAAAGCATTAGTGTTGAAAGCAGTGTGGTGGTGTTAGTGTTGAAAGCATTAGTGTTGAAAGCAGTGTGGTGGTGTTAGTGTTGAAAGCATTAGTGTTGAAAGCAGTGTGGTGGTGTTAGTGTTGAAAGCATTAGTGTGGAAAGCAGTGTGGTGGTGTTAGTGTTGAAAGCATTAGTGTGGAAAGCAGTGTGGTGGTGTTAGTGTTGAAAGCATTAGTGTTGAAAGCAGTGTGGTGGTGTTAGTGTTGAAAGCATTAGTGTTGAAAGCAGTGTGGTGGTGTTAGTGTTGAAAGCATTAGTGTTGAAAGCAGTGTGGTGGTGTTAGTGTTGAAAGCATTAGTGTTGAAAGCAGTGTGGTGGTGTTAGTGTTGAAAGCATTAGTGTTGAAAGCAGTGTGGTGGTGTTAGTGTTGAAAGCATTAGTGTTGAAAGCAGTGTGGTGGTGTTAGTGTTGAAAGCATTAGTGTGGAAAGCAGTGTGGTGGTGTTAGTGTTGAAAGCATTAGTGTTGAAAGCAGTGTGGTGGTGTTAGTGTTGAAAGCATTAGTGTTGAAAGCAGTGTGGTGGTGTTAGTGTTGAAAGCATTAGTGTTGAAAGCAGTGTGGTGGTGTTAGTGTTGAAAGCATTAGTGTGGAAGCAGTGTGGTGGTGTTAGTGTTGAAAGCATTAGTGTGGAAAGCAGTGTGGTGGTGTTAGTGTTGAAAGCATTAGTGTGGAAAGCAGTGTGGTGGTGTTAGTGTTGAAAGCATTAGTGTTGAAAGCAGTGTTGTTTTGTGTTTGTGCTGCTCTCCCTCATTGTTGTTTGTGGCTGAAGAGTGTAATTTGAGCTGTTGCTCAAAACTCCACAGGAACGCTTGACAGGTAATAATTACAGGTGCGTTTGTCCCGCGGTGTTTTCCTGTCTGTGGCAGTACGACGTTTTCCTCGCTGTCCTTAAATGCCAATCCAAATGTAGCCATCTTCCTCAAAACCTGGTGATTTATTGTCTTTATCTGTTAATGAATGCCTGCTGCAGTTATTATCTACCTTTTAATCTGTGAAGGCTGTAGTTTTTTTTACCTGTTTATTGATGCCTGGATTTGTTCACCGATCTGAAGAGTAACTAATTTAATCTAATTTTGCCCTTCTAAACAGTAGATCTAGTTATTTAAGCACGTGCTAAAGCAAAATGAATTAAAAAAGAGATTTAAAATGTTGGCTTGAACCGTTCATTTTCTAAAAGAACTGCAGAAGCGGGATTGGTTTATATCAGTGAGACTAATTCAATTCCCCACCTTGCTGTAATAAGAGATTAATATTTCAGCTGGTCACCAGCGGGCCGGATTTGGGGGTTTGGTTCTTGCATTTGTTGGCTAAAATAATTAACTGGCAAACACAAACTTTTCTTTACGATGCATTTGAAATTGCAATTGTAAAAGATTACCCTATCCCTCTCTCTTTCCCTCTCTTACCCTATCCCTCTCTCTTTCCCTCTCTTACCCTATCCCTCTCTCTTTCCCTCTCTTACCCTATCCCTCTCTCTTTCCCTCTCTTACCCTATCCCTCTCTCTTTCCCTCTTACCCTATCCCTCTCTCTTTCTCTCTCTTACCCTATCCCTCTCTCTTTCTCTCTCTTACCCTATCCCTCTCTCTTTCCCTCTCTTACCCTATCCCTCTCTATCCCTCTCTCTTTCCCTCTCTTACCCTATCCCTCTCTCTTTCCCTCTCTTACCCTATCCCTCTCTCTTTCCCTCTCTTATCCTATCCCTCTCTCTTTCTCTCTCTTACCCTATCCCTCTCTCTATCCCTCTCTTACCCTATCCCTCTCTCTTTCTCTCTCTTACCCTATCCCTCTCTCTTTCCCTCTCTTACCCTATCCCTCTCTCTTTCTCTCTCTTACCCTATCCCTCTCTCTTTCCCTCTTACCCTATCCCTCTCTCTTTCTCTCTCTTACCCTATCCCTCTCTCTTTCTCTCTCTTACCCTATCCCTCTCTCTTTCCCTCTCTTACCCTATCCCTCTCTCTTTCCCTCTCTTACCCTATCCCTCTCTCTTTCTCTCTCTTACCCTATCCCTCTCTCTTTCTCTCTCTTACCCTATCCCTCTCTCTTTCCCTCTCTTACCCTATCCCTCTCTCTTTCCCTCTCTTACCCTATCCCTCTCTCTTTCCCTCTCTTATCCTATCCCTCTCTCTTTCTCTCTCTTACCCTATCCCTCTCTCTATCCCTCTCTTACCCTATCCCTCTCTCTTTCCCTCTTACCCTATCCCTCTCTCTTTTTCTCTCTTACCCTGTCCCTCTCTCTTTCTCTCTCTTACCCTATCCCTCTCTCTTTCCCTCTCTTATCCTATCCCTCTCTCTTTCCCTCTCTTACCCTATCCCTCTCTCTTTCCCTCTCTTACCCTATCCCTCTCTCTTTCTCTCTCTTACCCTATCCCTCTCTCTTTCTCTCTCTTACCCTATCCCTCTCTCTATCCCTCTCTTACCCTATACCTCTCTCTTTCCCTCTCTTACCCTATCCCTCTCTCTTTCCCTCTCTTACCCTATCCCTCTCTCTTTCCCTCTCTTACCCTATCCCTCTCTCTTTCCCTCTCTTACCCTATCCCTCTCTCTATCCCTCTCTTACCCTATCCCTCTCTCTTTCCCTCTCTTACCCTATCCCTCTCTCTTTCCCTCTCTTACCCTATGCCTCTCTCTTTCTCTCTCTTACCCTATCCCTCTCTCTATCCCTCTTACCCTATCCCTCTCTCTTTCCCTCTTTTACCCTATCCCTCTCTCTTTCTCTCTCTTACCCTGTCCCTCTCTCTATCCCTCTCTACTCTGTTCTTCTCTCTGGGTGTGTGTGTAGTGTAGTGTTGTGTGTTGAGTGTAGGGTTGTCTGTGTAGTGTAGTGTGTGTTGTGTAGTGTTGTGGAGTGTAGTGTTGTGTGTGGAGGGTTGTGTGTGTAGTGTAGTGTAGTGTCGTGTGTGGAGTGTAGTGTATGGACTGAAGTGTTGTGTGTGTAGTGTAGTGTGTGGAGCGTAGTGTAGTGTGTGGAGTGTAGTATAGTGTAGTGTGTGTAGTGTCGTGTAGGGGATGGCTGGCCTGCTCAGAGCAGGTTTTAATTGCTGCTGTAAATGACGCCATAACTCAAGACCTCCAGTGAAGACGAGCCAGTGGCCACGCAGAGCATTTTAATCTACGCTAAAGTCAAAACAGTGGGAAGATAAATCTGTACAAAGAAGCCATTACAAGCACAATCAATCCATGAAATGAGCTCCTTCACGTCCGAGGGCATTCTGGCCACCGGCCTCTGGAGGCAGTGCTGCAAACATGGCGGCTTGGCGTGGCGTGTCCTAAAGCTACAAGGCGGGTGCGTGGCGTGGCGTGTCCTAAAGAGACAAGGCGGGTGCGTGGCGTGGCGTGGCGTGGCCTAAAGAGACAAGGCGGGTGCGTGGCATGGCGTGGCATGTCCTAAAGAGACAAGGCGGTGCGTGGCGTGGCGTGGCGTGGCCTAAAGAGACAAGGCGGGTGCGTAGCATGGCGTGGCATGTCCTAAAGAGACAAGGTGGGTGCGTGGCGTGGCGTGGCGTGTCCTAAACAGACAAGGCGGGTGCGTGCCAGGGGAGAGTTATTTTTCGCATCCTGAAAACGGCGTCTAAGGACTTTTTGTCCTCAAATATCATTTATAAAATAGGTTTTTCGATCCTGGATGCTGATTGGCTGAGACCGTGTTTTCTCTCTTTCAAGCTGAGAACACGCTCAGACAAACAGAGCAGAGAACACTTAAATAGGTTGTTTCGATCCTGGATGCTGATTGGCTGAGACCGTGTTCTACAGTGATTGTAAATCCGATAGAGTAACAGTTAATCAAACGGCCTCTTGTGCCACATCTCTTAAATACAGAGCGGCCCAGACATCTTATGCCCCAACTGTACTTAAATAAAGCAGGAAGGCATCGGACATCGGGGAATATTGTGGCTACAGAAAAGAGAAATAAACACTGTTTACACAGAGCTATGTGTGCGCTGTTTCAGTATTATTACTACCATCACCTGCGCCTTTTATATATGGACGGGGGACAAATTAAAGGAAAAACCAACATAAAGTGTCCTAGGAAGGTGTTGGACCACCACGAGCCACCAGAACAGCTTCAATGCACCTTGGCATAGATTCTAGTCTCTGGAACTCTACTGGAAGGATTGGAACACCATTCTTCCAAAAGATATTCCCTCACTTGGTGTTTTGATAATGGTGGTGGAGAGCGCTGTCTAACATGTCGGTCCAAAATCTCTCGTAGGTGTTCAATTGGGTTGAGATCTGGTGACTGCGAAGGCCATAGCATATGATTCACATCATCAAACCATTCAGTGACCCCTCGTGCCCTGTGGATGGGGGCATTGTCATCCTGGAAGAGACCACTCCCATCAGGATAGAAATGTTTCATCATAGGATAAAGGTGATCACTCAGAATAACTTTGTATTGATTTGCAGTGACCCGTCTCTCTAAGGGGACCAGCGGACCCAAACCATGCCAGGAAAGGACCCCCCACATCTGCATTTCTTATGTTTCTCCACTCATTTATTCAGCTTTAATTTGTCACCCGTCTGTATACTATACATATTTTTATGAATATTGTGGCTACAGTCACAGCTAAAGGCCTGTTAGGCGCAACGATAAAAAGGTATTTACATACTTAGGATCAAACCATGACAGACAGGCTCAGGATTAGACCCAGTGTACTGAAATATAATATAGAAACAGTACATAAGGAGACCTGGGAGCATCGGACTGAGGTCAAGATGGGGTAAATACACACTCTCACACACACACACACACACACACAAACACACACACACACACACACACAAACACAGATTATAGTACTGATCGGAGGTGAAGGGGGGGGGCGGGGGCGCTCACTGTGCTCATTGGTCAGTCCTCACCCCCCATGAAAGCCCTGTCAGGGTGTTGCTCGGCTTGTTATTTAACATCTTGTATATCTGATCTTGAAGAAAACAAACGAAGAGGCGGTCATCTCCGTCAATTTAAATGTGGTATCGAACGGCAGAAGGCCATTGGGTTGATAGGTGAGCTTTCCTAAGGGCTTCAGGTTTACTCATGTGCCCGTGTGTGGCGTGTGTGGCGTGTGCACATTACACAGCCCGGCTGACCGATGCGCTCTTCATCAATTCTGAATTAAACTGGCGGTTGATGAATCAGGAATCTGTGTTGTAGTCACAGGGCAATAGGAATTCAATAAAACTCCTCCCGCCATACAAATAAAGCCATACATTCCTGATCCGCAGTCCGGGAATGGAAGCTCACTGGGGAAAAATGACTGCAGCACTGGGCCATCGCAGAGGGAGGGAGGGAGAGATGGAGGGATGGAGGGAGGGAGAGATGGAGGGATGGAGGGATGGAGGGAGGAGGGAGGAGGGAGGGAATAGAGAGAGCGAGAAAAAGAGGGAGAGAGGAGTATGTAAGAGGTGCCATCCTGCTTCATTTGTATTAGCCCAGTGCCCTGTAGAGGAAGGGGACATTCAGTCTATTTAGTTCACACTGGGTGCACATCAGCCAGACTGAGTTAGCCAAACCTCCAGGGCCCATTGAGGAGGGGGGGGGGGGGGATTGGGGTGGGGGCCACTCTCAGGCATCCGTAAGAATCTGCTCCCGTTTACACCCCACCCAACATAAAGTGTCCTTGTAAGGTGTTGGACCACCACAAGCCGTCAGAACAGCTTCTAGCCAGTGTAACACACTCAGATATACAGCAGAGAACACACTTAGGAACACACTCAGATATACAGCAGAGAACACACTTAGGAACACACTCAGATATACAGCAGAGAACACACTTAGGAACACACTCAGATATACAGCAGAGAACACACTTAGGAACACACTCAGATATACAGCAGAGAACACACTTAGGAACACACTCAGATATACAGCAGAGAACACACTTAGGAACACACTCAGATATACAGCAGAGAACACACTTAGGAACACACTCAGATATACAGCAGAGAACACACTTAGGAACACACTCAGATATACAGCAGAGAACACACTTAGGAACACACTCAGATATGCAGCAGAGAACACACTTAGGAACACACTCAGATATGCAGCAGAGAACACACTTAGGAACACACTCAGATATACAGCAGAGAACACACTTAGGAACACACTCAGATATACAGCAGAGAACACACTTAGGAACACACTCAGATATACAGCAGAGAACACACTTAGGAACACACTCAGATATACAGCAGAGAACACACTTAGGAACACACTCAGATATACAGCAGAGAACACACTTAGGAACACACTCAGATACACAGAGCAGAGAACACACTTAGGAACACACTCGGATATACAGCAGAGAACACACTTAGGAACACACTCAGATATGCAGCAGAGAACACACTTAGGAACACACTCAGATATGCAGCAGAGAACACACTTAGGAACACACTCAGATATACAGAGCAGAGAACACACTTAAGAGCACACTCAGATATACAGCAGAGAACACACTTAGGAACACACTCAGATATGCAGCAGAGAACACACTTAGGAACACACTCAGATATACAGCAGATAACACACTTAGGAACACACTCAGATACACAGAGCAGAGAACACACTTAGGAACACACTCAGATATACAGCAGAGAACACACTTAGGAACACACTCAGATATACAGCAGAGAACACACTTAGGAACACACTCAGATACACAGAGCAGAGAACACACTTAGGAACACACTCAGATATACAGCAGAGAACACACTTAGGAACACACTCAGATATACAGAGCAGAGAACACACTCAGATATACAGCAGAGAACACACTTAAGAACACACTCAGATACACAGAGCAGAGAACACACTTAGGAACACACTCAGATATACAGAGCAGAGAACACACTTAGGAACACACTCAGATATACAGCAGAGAACACACTTAGGAACACACTCAGATATGCAGCAGAGAACACACTTAGGAACACACTCAGATATACAGCAGAGAACACACTTAGGAACACACTCAGATACACAGAGCAGAGAACACACTTAGGAACACACTCAGATATACAGCAGAGAACACACTTAGGAACACACTCAGATACACAGAGCAGAGAACACACTTAGGAACACACTCAGATACACAGCAGAGAACACACTTAGGAACACACTCAGATATGCAGCAGAGAACACACTTAGGAACACACTCAGATACGCAGAGCAGAGAACACACTTAGGAACACACTCAGATATACAGCAGAGAACACACTTAGGAACACACTCAGATACACAGAGCAGAGAACACACTTAGGAACACACTCAGATATACAGCAGAGAACACACTTAGGAACACACTCAGATATACAGCAGAGAACACACTTAGGAACACACTCAGATATACAGCAGAGAACACACTTAGGAACACACTCAGATACACAGAGCAGAGAACACACTTAGGGTCGTAAACTCCCCCTGACTGAGCTCTCTGTTGCTGGCATCCTTACCCATGCATACTCTAATGTGAGTGCTGTTGCTGGCATCCTTACCCATGCATACTCTAATGTGAGTGCTGTTGCTGGCATCCTTACCCATGCATACTCTAATGTGAGTGCTGTTGCTGGCATCCTTACCCATGCATACTCTAATGTGAGTGCTGTTGCTGGCATCCTTACCCATGCATACTCTAATGTGAGTGCTGTTCCTCCACAGAGTCTCTGCTAATAAATGTGCTGTTTTCACACAATGGCTGCAAGTCAGCCTCATCTGCCGTCTCCCCACTTTGCTGATTTATGGTTGTCTGTTATTTTTACATTTGCTGTCAAATCCATCCCGTCTCTTGCGGGCCCGGGTCGGGTCAGGCTGGGCCAGGGTAGCGGTCACCGCTTCTCGCGGCTCTTCTCCCGCTTTGGTGCCTGGAGTGAGCCGGCTGCCGTGCCACAGATCAAGGCTCCGTGGAGGTACGCGTGCCGTGTGGGGGGTGGGGGTGGGGGTGGGGGCACACTTGATGTGTTTTCCGTCACCCCCATTAACCTCTCAGCCTTCACAACCACAGCAACCAAAACAAGACCCTAGCAACGAGCGTGAGGGGGAGTGAGGGAGAGAGGGGGAGAGGGGGAGAGGGAAGGAGAGAGGGAGAGACAGAGGGGAGACAGAGGGGAGAGAGAGAGGGAGAGAGAGAACAGTGTGCCCTAGCCTGAGAGGCAGTGAATAGGCAACTCCACCACCACGACAATAGTCCCAAATATTGTTTACATAGTTGTTGATGCTATTGTTGTCTTATGTTAGAAATTGCTTTGGCAACACCATGCTGATGTGTAGTCATGCCAATAAAGCTCATTTGAATTTTAATTTGAGAGCGAGAAAGAGTGAGAGAGAGAGAGAGGGAGAGACAGAGGGGAGGAGGCAGATTGTGGTGTTTTTAGCGCACGCTATCGAGCAGGAGCAGTAGCAGACAGAGAGGGAGAGACAGAGGGGAGGGGAGGAGGCAGATTGTGGTGTTTTTTAGCGCACGCAATCGAGCAGGAGCAGTAGCAGAC
>CM040402.1:128175174-128195174 GCA_022702515.1 Ilyophis sp. 1 JC-2022
TGCCAAAGCATACTGCACTGAAACAGTCCAAGACATACTAACTACACATACTTTCTAACACAGAACAATACAAAACAGCAAAGACTAGTAACAAATGAACAGTAACCATACATATAGATACAATTTAAAGATACAATTAACAATAATAATAATTATGAATGGCAATGATAATAATGATGATGATATTGATTCCTGTCACTCACTGTCCCTAAGACGATGGCAGGCAGCTATATATTGTGCCGCCAGGTCACAGCACGTCCTCTCCTCTCCTAAGAGGATGGGGAGTTTTTGGATGTTTGGTAAATTTTTAAATTGAGGGTATCTCAGATCTATTTTGGGAAAGTATTTATTTCTAATTTGAATGTATTTTTCACATTTTGTGACAAAGTGCAGCTCTGTCTCGACTTCGTTGAGATGGCAATGTTTGCACAGCCTTTCTTCCTTTGGAAGCCATGTTTGCCGATGTCGGCCTTTTTCGATGGCCAGGCTGTGCTCACTGAGTCTGTACTTCGTCAAGGTAGTTCTTATTTTCTCGTCAGTCACCGTGGTCAGATATTCTGCCATGGTGTACTGTCTTTTTAGGGCCAAATAGCATTGCATTTTGCTTTGAGCTTGTGTTTGTGTGTCCCAATAGGTGGTGTAGTTTTGTTTCTGTTGTGCTATAATTTGATTGACTCTAATTGAATGTATGGTGATGCTGTCCTGAGACTGGGGGGTGTTAGGGGTGGTTAGTGAACTGAGCCTCAGGACTAGCTGTGTGAGAGGACTCTTTGTTTTGCTCAGCTCTTGGCATTGCAGGGCTTTGTAATGATACGAGTGGGGGTCGCTATTTTTTAGATGTATCCAAAATTTTATTGCCCTTTTTTGTATCTTGATTAGTAATGGATATTGGCCCAATTCCGCCCTGCATGCATTGTTTGTAGTTTTTCTCTGTACTTGTAGTAGATTTTTACAGAGTTCTGCATGCAGGGTTTCAATTTGATGTTTGTCCCATTGGTCGAAATCTTGTTTTGTGAGCGGACCCCACACTTCACTGCCATATAGGGCAATTGGTTCGATTATTGATTCTAATAGTTTTAGCCAAATTTTGATTGGAATTTGTAGTTGGATTTGATGTTTTATGGCATAGAATGCCCTGCGTGCTTTCTCTTTCAGTTCATTCACTGCCAGGTTGAAATTTCCTGTAGAACTTATTTTCATGCCTAAATAATTATAATTTGTACAGTGTTCAATTACTTTTTTTCCTATTGTGAAGTTGTATCTGGTTCCCTGAGATCTGGATCTTTTTTGAAAAATCATTATTTTAGTCTTTTTCATGTTTATTGCCAAGGCCCAGGATTGGCAATACTGCTCCAACAGGTCCAGGCTCTGCTGTAATCCATGTTCAGTGGGTGACAGCAGCACCAGGTCATCTGCATAGAGCAGGAGTTTAATTTTGGTGTCATGTAGAGTGAGGCCAGGGACTGAAGATGTCTCTAACATAGTTGCCAGATCGTTGATATAAATATTAAATAGTGTTGGACTTAAACTGCAGCCCTGCTTCACTCCACGCCCCTGCGTGAAGAAATCTGTTCTTTTGTTGCCAATCTTTATGCCGCACATATTGCCTGTATACATTGTTTTAATAATGTCGTATATTTTACCCCCTACACCACTTTTAATCAATTTGTAGAATAGACCTTCATGCCAGATTGAATCGAAAGCTTTTCGGAAGTCTATAAAACAAGCAAATATTTTAGTTTTTTCTTGGTTGACATATTTGTCAATCAGGGTGTGTAGGGTGTAAATATGGTCACATGTGCGGTGTTTTGGTAGGAATCCAATTTGACTTTTACTCAAGACATTGTGCTCATTAAGGCACTTAAGTCTCATTGTGCCTTAATTATGCTCATTAATTGTGCTCATTAAGGCACTTAAGACTCATTGAGTCTCTCTCTCTCTCAGTCTCCTCTCTCTCAGTCTCTCTCTCTCTCAGTCTCTCTCTCTCTCAGTCTCTCTCTCTCTCAGTCTCTCTCTCTCTCAGTCTCTCTCTCTCTCAGTCTCTCTCTCTCTCAGTCTCTCTCTCTCTCAGTCTCTCTCTCTCTCAGTCTCTCTCTTTCTCTCAGTACCAGCCTTTCTGATGCTGGGAGTCACACACACAGTCTCCTCTCTCTCTCAGTACCAGCCTTTCTGATGCTGGGAGTCACACACACAGTCTCCTCTCTCTCTCAGTACCAGCCTTTCTGATGCTGGGAGTCACACACACAGTCTCTCTCTCTTTCTCTCAGTACCAGCCTTTCTGATGCTGGGAGTCACACACACAGTCTCCTCTCTCTCTCAGTACCAGCCTTTCTGATGCTGGGAGTCACACACACAGTCTCCTCTCTCTCTCAGTACCAGCCTTTCTGATGCTGGGAGTCACACAGACAGTCTCCTCTCTCTCTCTCAGTACCAGCCTTTCTGATGCTGGGAGTCACACAGACAGTCTCCTCTCTCTCTCAGTACCAGCCTTTCTGATGCTGGGAGTCACACACACAGTCTCCTCTCTCTCTCTCAGTACCAGCCTTTCTGATGCTGGGAGTCACACAGACAGTCTCCTCTCTCTCTCTCAGTACCAGCCTTTCTGATGCTGGGAGTCACACAGACAGTCTCCTCTCTCTCTCAGTACCAGCCTTTCTGATGCTGGGAGTCACACAGACAGTCTCCTCTCTCTCTCTCAGTACCAGCCTTTCTGATGCTGGGAGTCACACACACAGTCTCCTCTCTCTCTCAGTACCAGCCTTTCTGATGCTGGGAGTCACACACACAGTCTCCTCTCTCTCTCAGTACCAGCCTTTCTGATGCTGGGAGTCACACAGACAGTCTCCTCTCTCTCTCAGTACCAGCCTTTCTGATGCTGGGAGTCACACAGACAGTCTCCTCTCTCTCTCAGTACCAGCCTTTCTGATGCTGGGAGTCACACACACAGTCTCCTCTCTCTCTCAGTACCAGCCTTTCTGATGCTGGGAGTCACACACACAGTCTCCTCTCTCTCTCAGTACCAGCCTTTCTGATGCTGGGAGTCACACACACAGTCTCCTCTCTCTCTCAGTACCAGCCTTTCTGATGCTGGGAGTCACACACACAGTCTCCTCTCTCTCTCAGTACCAGCCTTTCTGATGCTGGGAGTCACACACACAGTCTCCTCTCTCTCTCAGTACCAGCCTTTCTGATGCTGGGAGTCACACACACAGTCTCCTCTCTCTCTCTCTCTCTCTCTCTCTCTCTCTCAGTACCAGCCTTTCTGATGCTGGGAGTCACACACACAGTCTCCTCTCTCTCTCAGTACCAGCCTTTCTGATGCTGGGAGTCACACAGACAGTCTCTCCTCTCTCTCAGTACCAGCCTTTCTGATGCTGGGAGTCACACACACAGTCTCCTCTCTCTCTCAGTACCAGCCTTTCTGATGCTGGGAGTCACACACACAGTCTCCTCTCTCTCTCAGTACCAGCCTTTCTGATGCTGGGAGTCACACACACAGTCTCCTCTCTCTCTCAGTACCAGCCTTTCTGATGCTGGGAGTCACACACACAGTCTCCTCTCTCTCTCAGTACCAGCCTTTCTGATGCTGGGAGTCACACACACAGTCTCCTCTCTCTCTCAGTACCAGCCTTTCTGATGCTGGGAGTCACACAGACAGTCTCCTCTCTCTCTCAGTACCAGCCTGTCTGATGCTGGGAGTCACACACACAGTCTCTCTCTCTCTCAGTACCAGCCTTTCTGATGCTGGGAGTCACACACACAGTCTCCTCTCTCTCTCAGTACCAGCCTTTCTGATGCTGGGAGTCACACACACAGTCTCCTCTCTCTCTCTCAGTACCAGCCTTTCTGATGCTGGGAGTCACACACACAGTCTCCTCTCTCTCTCAGTACCAGCCTTTCTGATGCTGGGAGTCACACACACAGTCTCCTCTCTCTCTCAGTACCAGCCTTTCTGATGCTGGGAGTCACACACACAGTCTCCTCTCTCTCTCAGTACCAGCCTTTCTGATGCTGGGAGTCACACACACAGTCTCCTCTCTCTCTCTCAGTACCAGCCTTTCTGATGTTGGGAGTCACACACACAGTCTCCTCTCTCTCTCAGTACCAGCCTTTCTGATGCTGGGAGTCACACAGACAGTCTCCTCTCTCTCAGTACCAGCCTTTCTGATGCTGGGAGTCACACACACACAGTCTCCTCTCTCTCTCAGTACCAGCCTTTCTGATGCTGGGAGTCACACAGACAGTCTCCTCTCTCTCTCAGTACCAGCCTTTCTGATGCTGGGAGTCACACAGACAGTCTCCTCTCTCTCTCAGTACCAGCCTTTCTGATGCTGGGAGTCACAGAGACAGTCTCTCTCTCTCTCTCAGTACCAGCCTTTCTGATGCTGGGAGTCACACACACAGTCTCCTCTCTCTCTCAGTACCAGCCTTTCTGATGCTGGGAGTCACACACACAGTCTCTCTCTCAGTACCAGCCTTTCTGATGCTGGGAGTCACACACACAGTCTCCTCTCTCTCTCAGTCTCTCTCTCTCTCAGTACCAGCCTTTCTGATGCTGGGAGTCACACACACAGTCTCCTCTCTCTCTCAGTACCAGCCTTTCTGATGCTGGGAGTCACACACACAGTCTCCTCTCTCTCTCAGTACCAGCCTTTCTGATGCTGGGAGTCACACACACAGTCTCCTCTCTCTCTCAGTACCAGCCTTTCTGATGCTGGGAGTCACACACACAGTCTCCTCTCTCTCTCAGTACCAGCCTTTCTGATGCTGGGAGTCACACACACAGTCTCCTCTCTCTCTCTCTCTCTCTCTCTCAGTACCAGCCTTTCTGATGCTGGGAGTCACACACACAGTCTCTCTCTCTCAGTACCAGCCTTTCTGATGCTGGGAGTCACACAGACAGTCTCCTCTCTCTCTCTCAGTACCAGCCTTTCTGATGCTGGGAGTCACACACACAGTCTCCTCTCTCTCTCAGTACCAGCCTTTCTGATGCTGGGAGTCACACACACAGTCTCCTCTCTCTCTCAGTACCAGCCTTTCTGATGCTGGGAGTCACACACACAGTCTCCTCTCTCTCTCAGTACCAGCCTTTCTGATGCTGGGAGTCACACACACAGTCTCCTCTCTCTCTCAGTACCAGCCTTTCTGATGCTGGGAGTCACACACACAGTCTCCTCTCTCTCTCAGTACCAGCCTTTCTGATGCTGGGAGTCACACAGACAGTCTCCTCTCTCTCTCAGTACCAGCCTTTCTGATGCTGGGAGTCACACACACAGTCTCCTCTCTCTCTCAGTACCAGCCTTTCTGATGCTGGGAGTCACACACACAGTCTCCTCTCTCTCTCAGTACCAGCCTTTCTGATGCTGGGAGTCACACACACAGTCTCCTCTCTCTCTCAGTACCAGCCTTTCTGATGCTGGGAGTCACACACACAGTCTCCTCTCTCTCTCTCAGTACCAGCCTTTCTGATGCTGGGAGTCACACACACAGTCTCCTCTCTCTCTCAGTACCAGCCTTTCTGATGCTGGGAGTCACACACACAGTCTCCTCTCTCTCTCAGTACCAGCCTTTCTGATGCTGGGAGTCACACACACAGTCTCCTCTCTCTCTCAGTACCAGCCTTTCTGATGCTGGGAGTCACACACACAGTCTCCTCTCTCTCTCTCAGTACCAGCCTTTCTGATGCTGGGAGTCACACACACAGTCTCCTCTCTCTCTCAGTACCAGCCTTTCTGATGCTGGGAGTCACACAGACAGTCTCCTCTCTCTCTCAGTACCAGCCTTTCTGATGCTGGGAGTCACACACACACAGTCTCCTCTCTCTCTCAGTACCAGCCTTTCTGATGCTGGGAGTCACACAGACAGTCTCCTCTCTCTCTCAGTACCAGCCTTTCTGATGCTGGGAGTCACACAGACAGTCTCCTCTCTCTCTCAGTACCAGCCTTTCTGATGCTGGGAGTCACAGAGACAGTCTCTCTCTCTCTCTCAGTACCAGCCTTTCTGATGCTGGGAGTCACACACACAGTCTCCTCTCTCTCTCAGTACCAGCCTTTCTGATGCTGGGAGTCACACACACAGTCTCCTCTCTCTCTCAGTACCAGCCTTTCTGATGCTGGGAGTCACACACACAGTCTCCTCTCTCTCTCAGTACCAGCCTTTCTGATGCTGGGAGTCACACACACAGTCTCCTCTCTCTCTCAGTACCAGCCTTTCTGATGCTGGGAGTCACACACACAGTCTCCTCTCTCTCTCTCAGTACCAGCCTTTCTGATGCTGGGAGTCACACACACAGTCTCCTCTCTCTCTCAGTACCAGCCTTTCTGATGCTGGGAGTCACACACACAGTCTCCTCTCTCTCTCAGTACCAGCCTTTCTGATGCTGGGAGTCACACACACAGTCTCCTCTCTCTCTCAGTACCAGCCTTTCTGATGCTGGGAGTCACAGAGACAGTCTCTCTCTCTCTCTCTCAGTACCAGCCTTTCTGATGCTGGGAGTCACACAGACAGTCTCCTCTCTCTCTCAGTACCAGCCTTTCTGATGCTGGGAGTCACACACACAGTCTCCTCTCTCTCTCAGTCTCTCTCTCTCTCAGTACCAGCCTTTCTGATGCTGGGAGTCACACACACAGTCTCCTCTCTCTCTCAGTACCAGCCTTTCTGATGTTGGGAGTCACACAGACAGTCTCTCTCTCTCTCAGTACCAGCCTTTCTGATGCTGGGAGTCACACAGACAGTCTCTCTCTCTCTCAGTACCAGCCTTTCTGATGCTGGGAGTCACAGAGACAGTCTCCTCTCTCTCTCAGTACCAGCCTTTCTGATGCTGGGAGTCACACACACAGTCTCTCTCTCTCTCTCAGTACCAGCCTTTCTGATGCTGGGAGTCACACACACACAGTCTCCTCTCTCTCTCAGTACCAGCCTTTCTGATGCTGGGAGTCACACACACAGTCTCCTCTCTCTCTCAGTACCAGCCTTTCTGATGCTGGGAGTCACACACACAGTCTCTCTCTCTCTCAGTACCAGCCTTTCTGATGCTGGGAGTCACACACACAGTCTCCTCTCTCTCTCAGTACCAGCCTTTCTGATGCTGGGAGTCACACACACAGTCTCCTCTCTCTCTCAGTACCAGCCTTTCTGATGCTGGGAGTCACAGAGACAGTCTCTCTCTCTCTCTCAGTACCAGCCTTTCTGATGCTGGGAGTCACACACACAGTCTCCTCTCTCTCTCAGTACCAGCCTTTCTGATGCTGGGAGTCACACACACAGTCACCTCTCAGTCTCCTCTCTCTCTCAGTACCAGCCTTTCTGATGCTGGGAGTCACACACACAGTCTCCTCTCTCTCTCAGTACCAGCCTTTCTGATGCTGGGAGTCACACACACAGTCTCCTCTCTCTCTCAGTACCAGCCTTTCTGATGCTGGGAGTCACACACACAGTCTCCTCTCTCTCTCAGTACCAGCCTTTCTGATGCTGGGAGTCACACACACAGTCTCCTCTCTCTCTCAGTACCAGCCTTTCTGATGCTGGGAGTCACACACACAGTCTCCTCTCTCAGTACCAGCCTTTCTGATGCTGGGAGTCACACACACAGTCTCCTCTCTCTCTCAGTACCAGCCTTTCTGATGCTGGGAGTCACACACACAGTCTCCTCTCTCTCTCAGTACCAGCCTTTCTGATGCTGGGAGTCACACAGACAGTCTCTCTCTCTCTCTCAGTACCAGCCTTTCTGATGCTGGGAGTCACACACACAGTCTCCTCTCTCTCTCAGTACCAGCCTTTCTGATGCTGGGAGTCACACACACAGTCTCCTCTCTCTCTCAGTACCAGCCTTTCTGATGCTGGGAGTCACACACACAGTCTCCTCTCTCTCTCAGTACCAGCCTTTCTGATGCTGGGAGTCACACACACAGTCTCCTCTCTCTCTCAGTACCAGCCTTTCTGATGCTGGGAGTCACACACACAGTCTCCTCTCTCTCTCAGTACCAGCCTTTCTGATGCTGGGAGTCACACACACAGTCTCCTCTCTCTCTCAGTACCAGCCTTTCTGATGCTGGGAGTCACACACACAGTCTCCTCTCTCTCTCAGTACCAGCCTTTCTGATGCTGGGAGTCACACACACAGTCTCTCTCTCTCTCTCAGTACCAGCCTTTCTGATGCTGGGAGTCACACAGACAGTCTCCTCTCTCTCTCAGTACCAGCCTTTCTGATGCTGGGAGTCACACACACACCTCTCTCCTCACAGTCTCCTCTATCTCTCAGTACCAGCCTTTCTGATGCTGGGAGTCACACACACAGTCTCTCTCTCTCAGTACCAGCCTTTCTGATGCTGGGAGTCACACAGACAGTCTCTCTCTCTCTCTCTCTCTCTCTCAGTACCAGCCTTTCTGATGCTGGGAGTCACACAGACAGTCTCTCTCTCTCTCAGTACCAGCCTTTCTGATGCTGGGAGTCACACACACAGTCTCCTCTCTCTCTCAGTACCAGCCTTTCTGATGCTGGGAGTCACACACACAGTCTCTCTCTCTCTCTCAGTACCAGCCTTTCTGATGCTGGGAGTCACACACACAGTCTCCTCTCTCTCTCAGTACCAGCCTTTCTGATGCTGGGAGTCACACACACAGTCTCCTCTCTCTCTCAGTACCAGCCTTTCTGATGCTGGGAGTCACACACACAGTCTCCTCTCTCTCTCAGTACCAGCCTTTCTGATGCTGGGAGTCACACACACAGTCTCCTCTCTCTCTCAGTACCAGCCTTTCTGATGCTGGGAGTCACACACACAGTCTCCTCTCTCTCTCAGTACCAGCCTTTCTGATGCTGGGAGTCACACACACAGTCTCCTCTCTCTCTCAGTACCAGCCTTTCTGATGCTGGGAGTCACACAGACAGTCTCCTCTCTCTCTCAGTACCAGCCTTTCTGATGCTGGGAGTCACACACACAGTCTCCTCTCTCTCTCAGTACCAGCCTTTCTGATGCTGGGAGTCACACACACAGTCTCCTCTCTCTCTCAGTACCAGCCTTTCTGATGCTGGGAGTCACACACACAGTCTCCTCTCTCTCTCAGTACCAGCCTTTCTGATGCTGGGAGTCACACACACAGTCTCCTCTCTCTCTCAGTACCAGCCTTTCTGATGCTGGGAGTCACACACACAGTCTCCTCTCTCTCTCAGTACCAGCCTTTCTGATGCTGGGAGTCACACACACAGTCTCCTCTCTCTCTCTCAGTACCAGCCTTTCTGATGCTGGGAGTCACACACACAGTCTCCTCTCTCTCTCAGTACCAGCCTTTCTGATGCTGGGAGTCACACACACAGTCTCCTCTCTCTCAGTACCAGCCTTTCTGATGCTGGGAGTCACACACACACAGTCTCCTCTCTCTCTCAGTACCAGCCTTTCTGATGCTGGGAGTCACACACACAGTCTCCTCTCTCTCTCAGTACCAGCCTTTCTGATGCTGGGAGTCACACAGACAGTCTCCTCTCTCTCTCAGTACCAGCCTTTCTGATGCTGGGAGTCACACACACAGTCTCTCTCTCTCTCTCAGTACCAGCCTTTCTGATGCTGGGAGTCACACACACAGTCTCCTCTCTCTCTCAGTACCAGCCTTTCTGATGCTGGGAGTCACACACACAGTCTCCTCTCTCTCTCAGTACCAGCCTTTCTGATGCTGGGAGTCACACACACTCTCTCTCAGTCTCTCTCTCAGTACCAGCCTTTCTGATGCTGGGAGTCACACACACAGTCTCCTCTCTCTCTCAGTACCAGCCTTTCTGATGCTGGGAGTCACACACACAGTCTCCTCTCTCTCTCAGTACCAGCCTTTCTGATGCTGGGAGTCACACACACAGTCTCCTCTCTCTCTCAGTACCAGCCTTTCTGATGCTGGGAGTCACACACACAGTCTCCTCTCTCTCTCAGTACCAGCCTTTCTGATGCTGGGAGTCACACACACAGTCTCCTCTCTCTCTCAGTACCAGCCTTTCTGATGCTGGGAGTCACACACACAGTCTCTCTCTCTCTCTCAGTACCAGCCTTTCTGATGCTGGGAGTCACACACACAGTCTCCTCTCTCTCTCAGTACCAGCCTTTCTGATGCTGGGAGTCACACACACAGTCTCTCTCTCTCTCTCTCAGTACCAGCCTTTCTGATGCTGGGAGTCACACACACAGTCTCCTCTCTCTCTCAGTACCAGCCTTTCTGATGCTGGGAGTCACACACACAGTCTCCTCTCTCTCTCAGTACCAGCCTTTCTGATGCTGGGAGTCACACACACAGTCTCCTCTCTCTCTCAGTACCAGCCTTTCTGATGCTGGGAGTCACACACACAGTCTCCTCTCTCTCTCAGTACCAGCCTTTCTGATGCTGGGAGTCACACACACAGTCTCCTCTCTCTCTCAGTACCAGCCTTTCTGATGCTGGGAGTCACACACACAGTCTCCTCTCTCTCTCAGTACCAGCCTTTCTGATGCTGGGAGTCACACACACAGTCTCCTCTCTCTCTCAGTACCAGCCTTTCTGATGCTGGGAGTCACACACACAGTCTCCTCTCTCAGTACCAGCCTTTCTGATGCTGGGAGTCACACACACAGTCTCCTCTCTCTCTCTCAGTACCAGCCTTTCTGATGCTGGGAGTCACACACACAGTCTCCTCTCTCTCTCAGTACCAGCCTTTCTGATGCTGGGAGTCACACACACAGTCTCCTCTCTCTCTCTCAGTACCAGCCTTTCTGATGCTGGGAGTCACACACACAGTCTCTCTCTCTCTCAGTACCAGCCTTTCTGATGCTGGGAGTCACACACACAGTCTCCTCTCTCTCTCTCTCTCAGTACCAGCCTTTCTGATGCTGGGAGTCACACACACAGTCTCCTCTCTCTCTCAGTACCAGCCTTTCTGATGCTGGGAGTCACACACACAGTCTCCTCTCTCTCTCAGTACCAGCCTTTCTGATGCTGGGAGTCACACACACAGTCTCCTCTCTCTCTCAGTACCAGCCTTTCTGATGCTGGGAGTCACACACACAGTCTCCTCTCTCTCTCAGTACCAGCCTTTCTGATGCTGGGAGTCACACACACAGTCTCTCTCTCTCAGTACCAGCCTTTCTGATGCTGGGAGTCACACACAGTCTCCTCTCTCTCTCTCAGTACCAGCCTTTCTGATGCTGGGAGTCACACACACAGTCTCCTCTCTCTCTCAGTACCAGCCTTTCTGATGCTGGGAGTCACACACACAGTCTCTCTCTCTCTCAGTACCAGCCTTTCTGATGCTGGGAGTCACACACACAGTCTCCTCTCTCTCTCAGTACCAGCCTTTCTGATGCTGGGAGTCACACACACAGTCTCCTCTCTCTCTCAGTACCAGCCTTTCTGATGCTGGGAGTCACACACACAGTCTCCTCTCTCTCTCAGTACCAGCCTTTCTGATGCTGGGAGTCACACACACAGTCTCCTCTCTCTCTCAGTACCAGCCTTTCTGATGCTGGGAGTCACACACACAGTCTCCTCTCTCTCTCAGTACCAGCCTTTCTGATGCTGGGAGTCACACACACAGTCTCCTCTCTCTCTCAGTACCAGCCTTTCTGATGCTGGGAGTCACACACACAGTCTCCTCTCTCTCTCAGTACCAGCCTTTCTGATGCTGGGAGTCACACACACAGTCTCTCTCTCTCTCAGTACCAGCCTTTCTGATGCTGGGAGTCACACACACAGTCTCCTCTCTCTCTCAGTACCAGCCTTTCTGATGCTGGGAGTCACACACACAGTCTCTCTCTCTCTCTCTCTCAGTACCAGCCTTTCTGATGCTGGGAGTCACACACACAGTCTCCTCTCTCTCTCAGTACCAGCCTTTCTGATGCTGGGAGTCACACACACAGTCTCCTCTCTCTCTCTCTCAGTACCAGCCTTTCTGATGCTGGGAGTCACACACACAGTCTCTCTCTCTCTCAGTACCAGCCTTTCTGATGCTGGGAGTCACACACACAGTCTCCTCTCTCTCTCTCAGTACCAGCCTTTCTGATGCTGGGAGTCACACACACAGTCTCTCTCTCTCTCTCAGTACCAGCCTTTCTGATGCTGGGAGTCACACACACAGTCTCCTCTCTCTCTCAGTACCAGCCTTTCTGATGCTGGGAGTCACACACACAGTCTCCTCTCTCTCTCAGTACCAGCCTTTCTGATGCTGGGAGTCACACACACAGTCTCCTCTCTCTCTCAGTACCAGCCTTTCTGATGCTGGGAGTCACACACACAGTCTCCTCTCTCTCTCAGTACCAGCCTTTCTGATGCTGGGAGTCACACACACAGTCTCCTCTCTCTCTCTCAGTACCAGCCTTTCTGATGCTGGGAGTCACACAGACAGTCTCTCTCTCTCTCTCAGTACCAGCCTTTCTGATGCTGGGAGTCACACACACAGTCTCCTCTCTCTCTCAGTACCAGCCTTTCTGATGCTGGGAGTCACACACACAGTCTCCTCTCTCTCTCAGTACCAGCCTTTCTGATGCTGGGAGTCACACACACAGTCTCCTCTCTCTCTCTCAGTACCAGCCTTTCTGATGCTGGGAGTCACACACACAGTCTCCTCTCTCTCTCAGTACCAGCCTTTCTGATGCTGGGAGTCACACACACAGTCTCTCTCTCTCTCAGTACCAGCCTTTCTGATGCTGGGAGTCACACACACAGTCTCCTCTCTCTCTCAGTACCAGCCTTTCTGATGCTGGGAGTCACACACACAGTCTCCTCTCTCTCTCAGTACCAGCCTTTCTGATGCTGGGAGTCACACACACAGTCTCCTCTCTCTCTCAGTACCAGCCTTTCTGATGCTGGGAGTCACACACACCGCCGCTCTCTCTCTCAGTACCAGCCTTTCTGATGCTGGGAGTCACACACACAGTCTCTCTCTCTCTCTCTCAGTACCAGCCTTTCTGATGCTGGGAGTCACACACACAGTCTCCTCTCTCTCTCAGTACCAGCCTTTCTGATGCTGGGAGTCACACACACAGTCTCCTCTCTCTCTCAGTACCAGCCTTTCTGATGCTGGGAGTCACACACACAGTCTCCTCTCTCTCTCAGTACCAGCCTTTCTGATGCTGGGAGTCACACACACAGTCTCCTCTCTCTCTCAGTACCAGCCTTTCTGATGCTGGGAGTCACACACACAGTCTCCTCTCTCTCTCAGTACCAGCCTTTCTGATGCTGGGAGTCACACACACAGTCTCTCTCTCTCTCTCAGTACCAGCCTTTCTGATGCTGGGAGTCACACACACAGTCTCCTCTCTCTCTCAGTACCAGCCTTTCTGATGCTGGGAGTCACACACACAGTCTCCTCTCTCTCTCAGTACCAGCCTTTCTGATGCTGGGAGTCACACACACAGTCTCCTCTCTCTCTCTCAGTACCAGCCTTTCTGATGCTGGGAGTCACACACACAGTCTCCTCTCTCTCTCTCAGTACCAGCCTTTCTGATGCTGGGAGTCACACACACAGTCTCTCTCTCTCTCAGTACCAGCCTTTCTGATGCTGGGAGTCACACAGACAGTCTCCTCTCTCTCTCTCAGTACCAGCCTTTCTGATGCTGGGTGTCACACACACAGTCTCTCTCTCTCTCTCAGTACCAGCCTTTCTGATGCTGGGAGTCACACACACAGTCTCCTCTCTCTCTCAGTACCAGCCTTTCTGATGCTGGGAGTCACACACACAGTCTCCTCTCTCTCTCAGTACCAGCCTTTCTGATGCTGGGAGTCACACACACAGTCTCCTCTCTCTCTCAGTACCAGCCTTTCTGATGCTGGGAGTCACACACACAGTCTCCTCTCTCTCTCTCAGTACCAGCCTTTCTGATGCTGGGAGTCACACAGACAGTCTCCTCTCTCTCTCAGTACCAGCCTTTCTGATGCTGGGAGTCACACACACAGTCTCCTCTCTCTCTCAGTACCAGCCTTTCTGATGCTGGGAGTCACACAGACAGTCTCCTCTCTCTCTCAGTACCAGCCTTTCTGATGCTGGGAGTCACACAGACAGTCTCCTCTCTCTCTCAGTACCAGCCTTTCTGATGCTGGGAGTCACACACACAGTCTCTCTCTCTCTCAGTACCAGCCTTTCTGATGCTGGGAGTCACACACACAGTCTCCTCTCTCTCTCAGTACCAGCCTTTCTGATGCTGGGAGTCACACAGACAGTCTCCTCTCTCTCTCTCAGTACCAGCCTTTCTGATGCTGGGAGTCACACACACAGTCTCCTCTCTCTCTCAGTACCAGCCTTTCTGATGCTGGGAGTCACACACACAGTCTCCTCTCTCTCTCAGTACCAGCCTTTCTGATGCTGGGAGTCACACACACAGTCTCCTCTCTCTCTCTCTCTCTCAGTACCAGCCTTTCTGATGCTGGGAGTCACACAGACAGTCTCTCTCTCTCTCTCAGTACCAGCCTTTCTGATGCTGGGAGTCACACACACAGTCTCCTCTCTCTCTCAGTACCAGCCTTTCTGATGCTGGGAGTCACACAGACAGTCTCCTCTCTCTCTCAGTACCAGCCTTTCTGATGCTGGGAGTCACACAGACAGTCCTCTCTCTCTCTCTCTCAGTACCAGCCTTTCTGATGCTGGGAGTCACACAGACAGTCTCTCTCTCTCTCTCAGTACCAGCCTTTCTGATGCTGGGAGTCACACACACAGTCTCCTCTCTCTCTCAGTACCAGCCTTTCTGATGCTGGGAGTCACACAGACAGTCTCCTCTCTCTCAGTACCAGCCTTTCTGATGCTGGGAGTCACACAGACAGTCTCCTCTCTCTCTCTCAGTACCAGCCTTTCTGATGCTGGGAGTCACACACACAGTCTCCTCTCTCTCTCAGTACCAGCCTTTCTGATGCTGGGAGTCACACACACAGTCTGTCTCTCTCTCAGTACCAGCCTTTCTGATGCTGGGAGTCACACACACAGTCTCCTCTCTCTATCAGTACCAGCCTTTCTGATGCTGGGAGTCACACAGACAGTCTCCTCTCTCTCTCAGTACCAGCCTTTCTGATGCTGGGAGTCACACACACAGTCTCCTCTCTCTCTCAGTACCAGCCTTTCTGATGCTGGGAGTCACACACACAGTCTCCTCTCTCTCTCTCAGTACCAGCCTTTCTGATGCTGGGAGTCACACACACAGTCTCTCTCTCTCTCTCTCAGTACCAGCCTTTCTGATGCTGGGAGTCACACACACAGTCTCCTCTCTCTCTCAGTACCAGCCTTTCTGATGCTGGGAGTCACACACACAGTCTCCTCTCTCTCTCAGTACCAGCCTTTCTGATGCTGGGAGTCACACAGACAGTCTCCTCTCTCTCTCAGTACCAGCCTTTCTGATGCTGGGAGTCACACACACAGTCTCCTCTCTCTCTCAGTACCAGCCTTTCTGATGCTGGGAGTCACACAGACAGTCTCCTCTCTCTCTCAGTACCAGCCTTTCTGATGCTGGGAGTCACACACACAGTCTCTCTCTCTCTCTCAGTACCAGCCTTTCTGATGCTGGGAGTCACACACACAGTCTCCTCTCTCTCTCAGTACCAGCCTTTATGATGCTGGGAGTCACACACACAGTCTCCTCTCTCTCTCTCAGTACCAGCCTTTCTGATGCTGGGAGTCACACAGACAGTCTCCTCTCTCTCTCTCAGTACCAGCCTTTCTGATGCTGGGAGTCACACACACAGTCTCCTCTCTCTCTCTCAGTACCAGCCTTTCTGATGCTGGGAGTCACACACACAGTCTCTCTCTCTCTCAGTACCAGCCTTTCTGATGCTGGGAGTCACAGAGACAGTCTCCTCTCTCTCTCTCAGTACCAGCCTTTCTGATGCTGGGAGTCACACACACAGTCTCTCTCTCTCTCAGTACCAGCCTTTCTGATGCTGGGAGTCACACACACAGTCTCCTCTCTCTCTCAGTACCAGCCTTTCTGATGCTGGGAGTCACACACACAGTCTCCTCTCTCTCTCAGTACCAGCCTTTCTGATGCTGGGAGTCACACACACAGTCTCCTCTCTCTCTCAGTACCAGCCTTTCTGATGCTGGGAGTCACACACACAGTCTCCTCTCTCTCTCTCAGTACCAGCCTTTCTGATGCTGGGAGTCACACAGACAGTCTCCTCTCTCTCTCAGTACCAGCCTTTCTGATGCTGGGAGTCACACAGACAGTCTCCTCTCTCTCTCAGTACCAGCCTTTCTGATGCTGGGAGTCACACAGACAGTCTCCTCTCTCTCTCAGTACCAGCCTTTCTGATGCTGGGAGTCACACAGACAGTCTCCTCTCTCTCTCAGTACCAGCCTTTCTGATGCTGGGAGTCACACACACAGTCTCTCTCTCTCTCTCAGTACCAGCCTTTCTGATGCTGGGAGTCACACAGACAGTCTCCTCTCTCTCTCTCAGTACCAGCCTTTCTGATGCTGGGAGTCACACAGACAGTCTCCTCTCTCTCTCTCAGTACCAGCCTTTCTGATGCTGGGAGTCACACACACAGTCTCCTCTCTCTCTCAGTACCAGCCTTTCTGATGCTGGGAGTCACACACACAGTCTCCTCTCTCTCTCAGTACCAGCCTTTCTGATGCTGGGAGTCACACAGACAGTCTCCTCTCTCTCTCTCAGTACCAGCCTTTCTGATGCTGGGAGTCACACAGACAGTCTCTCTCTCTCTCTCAGTACCAGCCTTTCTGATGCTGGGAGTCACACACACAGTCTCCTCTCTCTCTCAGTACCAGCCTTTCTGATGCTGGGAGTCACACAGACAGTCTCCTCTCTCTCTCTCAGTACCAGCCTTTCTGATGCTGGGAGTCACACAGACAGTGTCCTCTCTCTCTCTCTCTCTCTCAGTACCAGCCTTTCTGATGCTGGGAGTCACACAGACAGTCTCTCTCTCTCTCTCAGTACCAGCCTTTCTGATGCTGGGAGTCACACAGACAGTCTCCTCTCTCTCTCTCAGTACCAGCCTTTCTGATGCTGGGAGTCACACAGACAGTCTCTCTCTCTCTCTCTCTCTCTCTCTCTCTCTCTCTCTCTCTCTCTCTCTCTCTCTCAGTACCAGCCTTTCTGATGCTGGGAGTCACACACACAGTCTCCTCTCTCTCTCAGTACCAGCCTTTCTGATGCTGGGAGTCACACACACAGTCTCCTCTCTCTCTCAGTACCAGCCTTTCTGATGCTGGGAGTCACACAGACAGTCTCCTCTCTCTCTCTCAGTACCAGCCTTTCTGATGCTGGGAGTCACACAGACAGTCTCCTCTCTCTCTCTCAGTACCAGCCTTTCTGATGCTGGGAGTCACACACACAGTCTCCTCTCTCTCTCAGTACCAGCCTTTCTGATGCTGGGAGTCACACAGACAGTCTCCTCTCTCTCTCTCAGTACCAGCCTTTCTGATGCTGGGAGTCACACAGACAGTCTCCTCTCTCTCTCTCAGTACCAGCCTTTCTGATGCTGGGAGTCACACAGACAGTCTCCTCTCTCTCTCTCAGTACCAGCCTTTCTGATGCTGGGAGTCACACACACAGTCTCTCTCTCTCTCAGTACCAGCCTTTCTGATGCTGGGAGTCACACACACAGTCTCCTCTCTCTCTCAGTACCAGCCTTTCTGATGCTGGGAGTCACACACAGTCTCCTCTCTCTCTCTCAGTACCAGCCTTTCTGATGCTGGGAGTCACACACTGTCTCATCTCTCTCTCAGTACCAGCCTTTCTGATGCTGGGAGTCACACAGACAGTCTCCTCTCTCTCTCTCAGTACCAGCCTTTCTGATGCTGGGAGTCACACAGACAGTCTCCTCTCTCTCTCTCAGTACCAGCCTTTCTGATGCTGGGAGTCACACAGACAGTCTCTCTCTCTCTCAGTACCAGCCTTTCTGATGCTGGGAGTCACACAGACAGTCTCCTCTCTCTCTCTCAGTACCAGCCTTTCTGATGCTGGGAGTCACACAGACAGTCTCCTCTCTCTCTCTCAGTACCAGCCTTTCTGATGCTGGGAGTCACACAGACAGTCTCTCTCTCTCTCTCAGTACCAGCCTTTCTGATGCTGGGAGTCACACACACAGTCTCCTCTCTCTCTCAGTACCAGCCTTTCTGATGCTGGGAGTCACACACACAGTCTCCTCTCTCTCTCAGTACCAGCCTTTCTGATGCTGGGAGTCACACAGACAGTCTCCTCTCTCTCTCTCAGTACCAGCCTTTCTGATGCTGGGAGTCACACAGACAGTCTCTCTCTCTCTCTCTCAGTACCAGCCTTTCTGATGCTGGGAGTCACACACACAGTCTCCTCTCTCTCTCTCAGTACCAGCCTTTCTGATGCTGGGAGTCACACAGACAGTCTCCTCTCTCTCTCTCAGTACCAGCCTTTCTGATGCTGGGAGTCACACAGACAGTGTCCTCTCTCTCTCTCTCTCAGTACCAGCCTTTCTGTTGCTGGGTTTCACACAGCCCGTCTCTCTCTCTCTCTCAGTACCAGCCTTTCTGATGCTGGGAGTCACACAGACAGTCTCCTCTCTCTCTCTCAGTACCAGCCTTTCTGATGCTGGGAGTCACACAGACAGTCTCTCTCTCTCTCTCTCTCTCTCTCTCTCTCTCTCTCTCTCTCTCTCTCTCTCTCTCTCTCTCTCAGTACCAGCCTTTCTGATGCTGGGAGTCACACACACAGTCTCCTCTCTCTCTCAGTACCAGCCTTTCTGATGCTGGGAGTCACACACACAGTCTCCTCTCTCTCTCAGTACCAGCCTTTCTGATGCTGGGAGTCACACAGACAGTCTCCTCTCTCTCTCTCAGTACCAGCCTTTCTGATGCTGGGAGTCACACAGACAGTCTCCTCTCTCTCTCTCAGTACCAGCCTTTCTGATGCTGGGAGTCACACACACAGTCTCCTCTCTCTCTCAGTACCAGCCTTTCTGATGCTGGGAGTCACACAGACAGTCTCCTCTCTCTCTCTCAGTACCAGCCTTTCTGATGCTGGGAGTCACACAGACAGTCTCCTCTCTCTCTCTCTCAGTACCAGCCTTTCTGATGCTGGGAGTCACACAGACAGTCTCCTCTCTCTCTCTCAGTACCAGCCTTTCTGATGCTGGGAGTCACACACACAGTCTCCTCTCTCTCTCAGTACCAGCCTTTCTGATGCTGGGAGTCACACACACAGTCTCCTCTCTCTCTCAGTACCAGCCTTTCTGATGCTGGGAGTCACACACACAGTCTCCTCTCTCTCTCTCAGTACCAGCCTTTCTGATGCTGGGAGTCACACACACAGTCTCCTCTCTCTCTCAGTACCAGCCTTTCTGATGCTGGGAGTCACACAGACAGTCTCCTCTCTCTCTCTCAGTACCAGCCTTTCTGATGCTGGGAGTCACACAGACAGTCTCCTCTCTCTCTCTCAGTACCAGCCTTTCTGATGCTGGGAGTCACACAGACAGTCTCTCTCTCTCTCAGTACCAGCCTTTCTGATGCTGGGAGTCACACAGACAGTCTCCTCTCTCTCTCTCAGTACCAGCCTTTCTGATGCTGGGAGTCACACAGACAGTCTCTCTCTCTCTCAGTACCAGCCTTTCTGATGCTGGGAGTCACACAGACAGTCTCCTCTCTCTCTCTGAGGTCCTAAAGGCCAGAGGAGATCGCTGATACCATCCTGTATCCCTCCATCATACATGCAATCACCCCCCGAAGCCACCTCGCCTCCAGCTTAGCGCCGCATTTCCTGTCACAATGCTGGGATTATGCTTTGTGCTTTGTGACCGCGAGAGCAGACGGTGCGCGGAAAACGGGCGTCCGCAGGGCCCGTCCCTCCGCGCCGTGTCTCCATCGCTCTGGCGAAGGGGAATGGAGGTAAACGCAGCGCGTGCCTCTCTGCAGTGAGCCGATAGCGCCGGGACTCTGCTGCACGGGGCGCTGTAGACAGACCTGCTGACATTAACGAAGCCCACGCACAGTTTATAAAGCGCCAAACAGCGCAGGCCGCTCCGCGTAAACACGGCCTAAATGAACCACACTGGGGTGGTAAGCGCTTAATAGACCC
>CM040402.1:128199650-128247150 GCA_022702515.1 Ilyophis sp. 1 JC-2022
CACACAAATGCGCGTACACACACACATGCACACACATGCACATGCACGCACACACACACATGCACACACACACACACACAAATGCGCGTACACACACACATGCACACACATGCACACACGCACACACACACACATGCACAAACGCACACACACACATGCACACACACACATGTACACACGGACATGCACACTCACACATGCATGCACACACACACACACACACACACACTGAACACGCACGCACACACACGCACACACACACACACACACACACACACTGTACATGAGCATGCTGTTTCATGTAGGTTGCCGGCTCCGGTCACAAACATCTCCTCCTTGTCGTTTTCGGGGAGGGGGAACATGGTTGATCATCCCTGACCCTGTGATGCGTAGCGGTTTCGCACGATGAATCCGTCTTTGCCGAAATGCTCGGCTCAGAAAACGATGAATGTGAAAGAGCAGGGAAAAGGCGAGGCCGACGGAGGCGTACGCTGCAGAGAGGAGAGAAACACAGGCATATGCTGGGCTTTTTACAGAAATGAGCTCCTTATTGAGCCGTTTTGTGCTTTTTATGATTCTGAATGATGGATTATCCTGATGGCAGTGTGCCGGCCCTCCATGCGCTCTCTCACCACATGCTCTGCACGCATAATAAACATCTGCACCTCGCCTCACACAGGTACGCTGCAAAAAATGTCTGTCTTAAGTTTTTTAGTCCTGATTCAAAATCTTATTTTTTTCTCTCAAGTATAAAATATTAGCTTGTTACTTTATGCTTTAAGTGAAATTATCTTACCCCACTGGCTAATCTTGAGATTAAGAAAATTATCTCGTCCCACTGGCATTATTTTGTCTTATTATCAATCATATTGTCTTATTTAGCAAAAAAAGTAACAGAATTCAGATTCTAAAGTGTAAATATAAGATTAAAATGCTTGTTGAGATTTGCAGTGTCATGCGCCTCACACACAGGTACTGCAGCTCAGCTGTCCCCCCGTCACCCGGGCGACCAAGATCAGACACGCACTGAGACGGCCGCCGTGGCGAGTAAAAGATAATTTACAAATCACTGCTTTTTGCATTTATGTGCATTCTACATACTGTCCCAACTTTTTTGCAATTGGGGTTTGTAAATGGTTGTTACTTCTACAAAGGGCTGTTTATAGCCAGACATGACAGAATTGTGGACATTATAACTGAAGATTTATCTTCTATCCTCCATAATTCTGTTGTATGACATAAGAACTCTGCTGTGACACCGAATATGTTTCAGTGCAATAATGAAGTTATTTCAAGTGTATTTTCAAACAAACCTAATATGATTGTGATTGATTAGGACCACAGAGGGGTGTTCGTATAGGAAGTAGGCTGTGCCTTTGATTCTAGTTGAGAATAATCCTATCTTACTAAACTACCAGCCATTACTACAAGCCATTACACAACTAGGTTACAAGGGTCAGCTTCTAGTTTTTATTTTGGCAGTCTTGGCCATGTCCACAGGCTAGTGGTCAGAGGTTTAAAGATAATGGGGCTGGCTAAATATAAAGCAAAGCAACTTGCCAAATATTGTTCAGTTTCCTCCATTATTGGCTGTCGCTGTACATGGAGGAGAAGATGTTTGTGTGTGTGTGTGTGTGTGTGTGTGTGTGTGTCTGTATATGCGTGTGTACGTGTGTGTATGTGTGTGAGTGTGTGTATGTATAAGATGTTTTTGTATCCATAGCTTTCTGTGTTACAGTGTTAATAATTGAGACAATTGCCTGTCCTACATTGTTTTTAAGTGCGAGCCCATTATCGATATTCGTATATCTATTATATCTGTTGTACTGCTACACAAGTGAATGACATCAAATAGCAACTGAAATATAGTTGGGTCCTTATAATATATTTAATAAATGTGGACCTAAATAAAGAATTCAAATGTGTGTGTGCCCATTGTTGAAGAGTACTGCTGCCACTGAGTGGGGTTTGGAAATGACCCCTGACGTGACCTCCATTTTAGAGAATGCTGGGAAAGAATGGGAACCCCAGGAGGTAACAGAAAGCAGGCCAGACCCCTGTTTCAAAGCCGGCAGGAGAGACGCTGCAGCAGTTTGTATGTGAGAGAGATTGTGTGTGTTTATGTTTGAGTGTGTGTGTGTACGTGTGTCCGTGTGCATGTTTGAGAGAGAGAGAGAGAGAGAGAGAGAGAGAGAGAGAGAGAGAGAGAGAGAGAGAGAGAGAGAGAGAGAGAGAGAGAGAGAGTTTGTGTCTGTGGGTGAGTATGTATGTATGAGAATGTGTGTGTGTGTGTTTGAGTGTGTGCTCTCTGTGGTAACGGCAGCACTCTGTGGTAACTGGAGCACTCTGTGGTAACGGCAGCACTCTGTGGTAACAGCAGCACTCTGTGGTAACAGCAGCACTCTGTGGTAACTGCAGCACTCTGTGGTAACGGCAGCACTCTGTGGTAACTGGAGCACTCTGTGGTAACGGCAGCACTCTGTGGTAACGGCAGCACTCTGTGGTAACGGCAGCACTCTGTGGTAACTGCAGCACTCTGTGGTAACGGCAGCACTCTGTGGTAACGGCAGCACTCTGTGGTAACGGCAGCACTCTGTGGTAACGGCAGCACTCTGTGGTAACGGCAGCACTCTGTGGTAACAGCAGCACTCTGTGGTAACGGCAGCACTCTGTGGTAACAGCAGCACTCTGTGGTAACGGCAGCACTCTGTGGTAACGGCAGCACTCTGTGGTAACAGCAGCACTCTGTGGTAACAGCAGCACTCTGTGGTAACGGCAGCACTCTGTGGTAACAGCAGCACTCTGTGGTAACGGCAGCACTCTGTGGTAACAGCAGCACTCTGTGGTAACGGCAGCACTCTGTGGTAACGGCAGCACTCTGTGGTAACGGCAGCACTCTGTGGTAACGGCAGCACTCTGTGGTAACGGCAGCACTCTGTGGTAACGGCAGCACTCTGTGGTAACGGCAGCACTCTGTGGTAACGGCAGCACTCTGTGGTAACGGCAGCACTCTGTGGTAACGGCAGCACTCTGTGGTAACGGCAGCACTCTGTGGTAACGGCAGCACTCTGTGGTAACTGGAGCACTCTGTGGTAACGGCAGCACTCTGTGGTAACGGCAGCACTCTGTGGTAACTGCAGCACTCTGTGGTAACTGCAGCACTCTGTGGTAACGGCAGCACTCTGTGGTAACGGCAGCACTCTGTGGTAACGGCAGCACTCTGTGGTAACTGGAGCACTCTGTGGTAACAGCAGGCTTTTTCTGATGTGATTAGAAGTCTGAGCAGCATCAGTACTGTGGTGTGAGGCGGCTCAGGGCTTGTAATGGAGGCCCTGACCAGTAATTAGGGGTACAGCCCTCCCCTAAAGTGTGGGGGTGACCCTGGGAAACCCATTTGTGTGATAATTAGTCCCCAGCAGTTTATTGACGACACTTTGGTACTTTGAGAACAGCGTCCTCCGGCCCCACACCCCAAGTTAGCCCCCCCCCCCCCCCTGGGCCCCCCAGCACTCATCCTGGCTAATTAATTGAAATTAGGGCAGATCAAATGCATTTCAAGTTTCTCATATTCAACGTTACCTGGGGGAATGAAATTATGAAATTTCCCATTTAGAACTTGGGATTTCTGCCCCGTTAAACGGTGTTAAACGACGGTCTTAATAAGCACTCGGTGATAATGTGGGGAGATCGTGGCTGCCGATCTGGGGGTGGGCGATGGGGAGGGGAGTATTTGTCCATTTGAGTTCAGAAGCATTTACCGGTTTAACACATGTAACACTAGTCTCTTGATTGTGACGTTGTAGTTTCTTGTTTTACTGACTTAGCCTTAAGACAGCCGTAGCTTAGTTTCAACGACCTTCGGTGTGCACTTATTGTACATCGCTTTGGGTGAAAGCGTCTGCCAAGTGAATGTAATGTAATGTAATGTAATGGGTGTTTTTGCTGTGTGATGTTGTTAGAAACTGGCTTTGAGAAGGAGGGATAGAGTGATTTTTGAGGAGATGGTGTTATTTTTCTCACCACTGGGAAAGGGCATGGTTACCTCATGGTTACCACCAAATCGTTCCACATTTTGATTGGCTAAATGAGCTCTTGTTCTACAGGTTTGGGATGGTGGGTGGGTGGAGTGGGGTAGGGGGAGTGGAGTGGGGTAGGGGGGGTGTGCCATGTGTGCCCCCTCCCATGTGACTCCAGCTGGAGATGGGGGGGGGGAAGATTGACTCACAAAGGCCCCTCCCTCCCTCCCCCTGGCCCCGTTTTTGACAGCGTGACGCGTGTCGATTGACCCCCCCCCCCCCCCCCCATGCTTGGTGACAGTGCCGACCTGGCCCCCCCCCACCCTGCCCCAACATGCATCCCAGCAAGAGAGTGGGGATTAACCCCCGCAATGTTACAAAAGCCCCCCATGCCCACCCCCGCTGGCCCATTCAGACCTGCCCCCCCCCTAATGGGGATTACACTTAATGGACTGGAAGGAGTTAACAATAATGTATGGGGGGGAGGAGGGGGGGGGGGGGGGTGCAGGTCCTTAAGCACTAATTCCATTTTGTCTGGCTTTTCTCTTCTCTTCTCTCCAGCAGCCTGTTCTTGGGCCTCTGTTTGAACACAAGGTGTAATCCTCTTCAGTATCAAAGGTGGGCTGGCTGTGTGAATTTAGACCTGCTTCTGCTGGGCCCCCCACCCTGCTCCCAGAAGATTAACCCCCCCCCCCCCTCTCTCCACCATCTGCTCCCTCTCTCTACCCCCCCCCCCCCACCACCCCTTCTTATTTCTCCCTCTGACCGTCCTCGCTGAATTTTTATCCCAGTATTCTATTATGTGCTTGTGTTTGTGTGTGTGTGTGTGTGTGTGTGTGTGTGTGCATGTGACAGAGAGAAAGAGAGAGAGTGTTTGCATATTTAACGTGTATTATACAACCTGTTATAATATAGGGTGCCGTTTTTAAAATGTTGCACATTCTGTAATCCTGCAAAATTATTGCACATTTAGCATTGCCAAATGTAAAAAAAAATGCACTACAATTTTTCGATAAATTTGCGTCAGACAGTCATTCTTTTCTAAGAATAATGTTCTACAATTTAGCTTTAAAATTGTATATTATTAGTATGTTTGCGTTGGTCAGCTCTTCAATGTAAAACAGCAATTTTTGAATCTCGGTATCTCCGCCATTTCATAGCCAATCTCAATGCCGTTTCGCTGGTGGACTACTATCGCCATGGTGACTACTCGCCATGGGATCACCAAATACTGTTTTTGGTATAGCTACGTTTGGCCATTACAAAGTGATGGGTACCCCCAAAAAATTTGCAAGACTTATTTTTTTTTCTTCTGCAAATACAAATATTAAATGTAAATGTTACATAAAAATGTTAAAATAAGTGAAAATTGTAGTACATTTTTTCACAATGATTTCACGTTCACACTTCCTGAGTATCCATATTTAATATGTTTACTGACTGTATATTCAACAATTATATGTTGGTAAAATAAGGACAGGTGAAGATCCAGGGAGGAGGTGCTATAGCGTTGCTGTGAGGGAGGGAGGAGGTGCTTTAGCGTTGCTGGGAGGGGAGGAGGTGCTTTAGCGTTGCTGGGAGGGGAGGAGGTGCTTTAGCCTTGCTGGGAGGGAGGAGGTCCTGTAGCGTTGCTGGGAGGGAGGGAGGAGGTGCTGTAGCATTGCTGGGAGGGAGGGAGGAGGTGCTGTAGCGTTGCTGGGAGGGAGAGAGGAGGTGCTGTAGCGTTGCTGGGAGGGAGGGAGGGAGGAGGTGCTTTAGCGTTGCTGGGAGGGAGAGAGGAGGTGCTGTAGCGTTGCTGGGAGGGAGAGAGGAGGTGCTTTAGCGTTGCTGGGAGGGAGGGAGGGAGGGAGGGAGGGAGAGAGGGAGAGAGGGAGGGAGGGAGGAGGTGCTTTAGCGTTGCTGGGAGGGAGGGAGGAGGTGCTCCAGAGGAGTCTGAGGGCCTGCTGTGTTTCTCGTCACTTTTCTTAGTGGAAAATATGAACAGTGCTGTTTAATGAGGAAGGACTAGATCTAGTAGACTCCAGCGTGTGCAGTGTGAATTCATGCTCTGAGTATGTGTGTATCCACACTTGTATGTTTTTGTGTGTGTGTTTATGTTTGTGTGTGTTCCCTAGATTTTTTGTTTTGTGTGGTTGTGGCTTTCACAAAGTACAGTGTGTGTGCCAAAAATATTGAACCCATTTTCTCTCTCTCTCTCTCTCTCTCTCTCTTCCCCCTCTCTTCCCCCTGTCCCTGTCCCTCACCCCCCCCCCCCACCCCCTTTAAGCACTGGTGTTCTTGCAAACATAGTTCAGAGTGAGCCCAGCAGAGTGAGCCAGGATAGTACTGATTGGCCATGTCCTTAGACGGTCCCCATGGCGACTCAAGAGGTGCAGCCAGCACGACTGTCGAGAGCTCAATCGAGCAGGGTCAGAGGTCAGCGAGCCTCTTTGAAGCTCTGTCCGAAGGCCCAATCAGGGGCAGCTTTATAGAGCATCCGCAATGCAGAAACCAGTGGCGGAAAAGTGATGCGTCAGCCTCGACCCGAGGGTCATACGAAGCCGTTGCCCTCCGCGCACGTCCCTGTATCTGCGTATCCGTCCCTGTATCTGCGTATCTGTCCTCCCCCATGGCTGCCACAAACTCACTCTCTGTAGCTTCCACAGTACAGTAGACTCCATCACACACAACACTGTCACAGTACTGTAGACCCCAGCACACGTCACACTGTCACAGTACAGTAGACTCCAGCACACGCAACACTGTCACAGTACAGTAGACCCCAGCACACGCAACACTGTCACAGTACTGTAGACCCCAGCACACGCAACACTGTCACAGTACTGTAAACCCCAGCACACATCACACTGTCACAGTACAGTAGACCCCGGCACACGCAACACTGTCACAGTACAGTAGACCCCAGCACACGCAACACTGTCACAGTACAGTAGACCCCAGCACATGCAACTCAGTACAGTAGACCCCAGCACACGCAACACTGTCATAGTACAGTAGACCCCAGCACACGCAACACTGTCATAGTACAGTAGACCCCAGCACATGCAACTCAGTACAGTATACCCCAGCACATGCAACACTGTCACAGTACAGTAGACCCCAGCACACGCAACACTGTCATAGTACAGTAGACCCCAGCACATGCAACACTGTCACAGTACAGTAGACCCCAACACACGCAACACTGTCACAGTACAGTAGACCCCAGCACATGCAACTCAGTACAGTATACCCCAGCACATGCAACACTGTCACAGTACAGTAGACCCTAGCACATGCAACACTGTCTGTCACAGTACAGTAGACCCCAGCCCATGCAACACAGTACAGTAGACCCCAGCACATGCAACACTGTCACAGTACAGTAGACCCTAGCACATGCAACACTGTCTGTCACAGTACAGTAGACCCCAGCACATGCAACACTGTCACAGTACAGTAGACCCTAGCACATGCAACACTGTCTGTCACAGTACAGTAGACCCCAGCCCATGCAACACTGTCACAGTACAGTATAGCCCAGCACATGCAACACTGTCTGTCACAGTACAGCTCAATCAAGTTCATTTTGTCTTCTTATTTCGAATAAATGTTTTAGTTTCTTTTGTTCAGACAATGAGATAATAGATTGTACAGGTGACGCTTTGAGGAAGACTGCAGATGTCAGTCGAAACTGTCAGGTAAATACAATCTATTATCTCATTGTCTGAACAAAAGAAACTAAAACATTTATTTGTCACAGTACAGTAGACCCCAGCCCATGCAACACAGTACAGTAGACCCCAGCACATGCAACACTGTCACAGTACAGTATAGCCCAGCACATGCAACACTGTCTGTCACAGTACAGTAGACCACAGCCCATGCAACACTGTCACAGTACAGTAGACAATAAACATGTTTTATGGTTGAAAAAGAGGTGAGCTACGAGTGGTCGGTTGAGCATGAGTGTTGATTTGTTGGATTGATTGATCAGAGTGAGCCTGCACAGAGATTCCCAGGTGGGGAGGGTTTGATTGACATGCCTGATGTATGATAGAGAATCTGACCACGCTGAATCCCTCCACATTATGATTCTGCCTCTGACACGTCTCAGTCAGCTCGTCTGTCCATCTTCATCTTCATCGTCATCGTCATCTCCCTCTTGCTCTCGCTCAACCTTGGAAACCAAGCATTCTGATTTTAAATTCTACTCCTGCTGACCTGTTCGGAGTTTCAGAGTTTTCTACTGCTTTGAGTTTTCGGCCTACTCGCCATGCACCCCGGCTCTTCTCTCCATGGGGGCCTGTTTTTCTTTGTAGTTAGCGGGTGTTTATTATCGGAGAGCCCGACAGGCCTCTCTTGGGTACAGCTCTGCTAATCCGGGCTGGTGCATGGAACGTGACACCATCAAAAGATGGAAAGGTCAGTTATGACTGCAGATAGTGTAGAGTGATAGTAGCTTGACCTCTGACCTCTGGCTTCCAGCTCTTGCATTGAGAAAACCTGAAAAGTCAGACTCCAGGCCAGCAATGATACCACAAATTCATAAAAAAATGTAAATAAAAACACCTTCACTGAAAACCACGCGTGTTGCTTTTGTCCTTTTTAGTAATTTTCCCATAATGCACGTGTGCTGAATGTGGCTTTGTGTCGGTCGCCGTGTGCCCTGCTGCTCAGAAGGTGTTGGAGAGGAAAGGGTGTCCGTGCCTCTGGGCCTCACCCCCCCCCCCCCCACCGCGCTGTAATCAGAGCGTCCCAGAATGCCGAGCGTCTGCGCAGCGGGCATCGATGATTAAATCTGTCCACAAACTCAGGCACATTTCTGCTTTTCTATTATCACATTTGCCCTTCCTCATCTTCTCTGGCCAGACTAAAGATCATTTAAGGTGCGCTTATTACAGGGGATCCGCTGGAGTTATTAAAACAAGCTGCCTGGCGGAGATCCCCGACACAATTCAATTACCTGTTTGGCTGCGGGCGCGTGGGCCACTGCAGCCTCCTTAATGCAGCACCCGCTTCAATCAACACAGTGAGACTGGGCCCTAATTAAGAGCAAGGTGCAGACTCTGAGTTAACAAAGTAAAGTACAGCTGCTCAGCCGTCTGCAGCCAGAGTAACAAAGTAAAGTACAGCTGCTCTGCCGTCTGCAGCCAGAGTAACAAAGTAAAGTACAGCTGCTCTGCCATCTGCAGCCGGAGTAACAAAGTAAAGTACAGCTGCTCTGCCTTCTGCAGCCAGAGTAACAAAGTAAAGTACAGCTGCTCTGCCGTCTGCAGCCAGAGTAACAAAGTAAAGTACAGCTGCTCAGCCGTCTGCAGCCAGAGTAACAAAGTAAAGTACAGCTGCTCAGCCGTCTGCAGCCAGAGTAACAAAGTAAAGTACAGCTGCTCAGCCGTCTGCAGCCGGAGTAACAAAGTAAAGTACAGCTGCTCTGCCGTCTGCAGCCAGAGTAACAAAGTAAAGTACAGCTGCTCTGCCGTCTGCAGCCAGAGTAACAAAGTAAAGTACAGCTGCTCAGCTGTCTGCAGCCAGAGTAACAAAGTAAAGTACAGCTGCTCTGCCGTCTGCAGCCAGAGTAACAAAGTAAAGTACAGCTGCTCAGCCGTCTGCAGCTAGAGTAACAAAGTAAAGTACAGCTGCTCTGCCGTCTGCAGCCAGAGTAACAAAGTAAAGTACAGCTGCTCAGCCGTCTGCAGCCAGAGTAACAAAGTAAAGTACAGCTGCTCAGCCGTCTGCAGCCAGAGTAACAAAGTAAAGTACAGCTGCTCTGCCGTCTGCAGCCAGAGTAACAAAGTAAAGTACAGCTGCTCAGCCGTCTGCAGCCAGAGTAACAAAGTAAAGTACAGCTGCTCAGCCGTCTGCAGCCAGAGTAACAAAGTAAAGTACAGCTGCTCAGCCGTCTGCAGCCAGAGTAACAAAGTAAAGTACAGCTGCTCTGCCGTCTGCAGCCAGAGTAACAAAGTAAAGTACAGCTGCTCAGCCGTCTGCAGCCAGAGTAACAAAGCAAAGTACAGCTGCTCAGCCGTCTGCAGCCAGAGTAACAAAGTAAAGTACAGCTGCTCAGCCGTCTGCAGCCAGAGTAACAAAGTAAAGTACAGCTGCACAGCCGTCTGCAGCCAGAGTAACAAAGTAAAGTACAGCTGCACAGCCGTCTGCAGCCAGAGTAACAAAGTAAAGTACAGCTGCACAACCGTCTGCAGCTAGAGTAACAAAGTAAAGTACAGCTGCTCTGCCGTCTGCAGCCAGAGTAACAAAGTAAAGTACAGCTGCTCAGCTAGAGTAACAAAGTAAAGTACAGCTGCTCTGCCGTCTGCAGCTAGAGTAACAAAGTAAAGTACAGCTGCTCAGCTAGAGTAACAAAGTAAAGTACAGCTGCTCAGCCGTCTGCAGCCAGAGTAACAATGTAAAGTACAGCTGCTCAGCCGTCTGCAGCCAGAGTAACAAAGTAAAGTACAGCTGCTCTGCCGTCTGCAGCCGGAGTAACAAAGTAAAGTACAGCTGCTCTGCCGTCTGAAGCCAGAGTAACAAAGTAAAGTACAGCTGCTCAGCCGTCTGCAGCCAGAGTAACAAAGTAAAGTACAGCTGCTCAGCTAGAGTAACAAAGTAAAGTACAGCTGCTCTGCCGTCTGAAGCCAGAGTAACAAAGTAAAGTACAGCTGCTCAGCCGTCTGCAGCCAGAGTAACAAAGTAAAGTACAGCTGCTCTGCCGTCTGCAGCCAGAGTAACAAAGTAAAGTACAGCTGCTCTGCCGTCTGCAGCCAGAGTAACAAAGTAAAGTACAGCTGCTCTGCCATCTGCAGCCAGAGTAACAAAGTAAAGTACAGCTGCTCAGCCGTCTGCAGCCAGAGTAACAAAGTAAAGTACAGCTGCTCAGCTAGAGTAACAAAGTAAAGTACAGCTGCTCAGCCGTCTGCAGCCAGAGTAACAAAGTAAAGTACAGCTGCTCAGCTAGAGTAACAAAGTAAAGTACAGCTGCTCAGCTAGAGTAACAAAGTAAAGTACAGCTGCTCAGCCGTCTGCAGCCAGAGTAACAAAGTAAAGTACAGCTGCTCAGCTAGAGTAACAAAGTAAAGTACAGCTGCTCAGCTCGAGTAACAAAGTAAAGTACAGCTGCTCAGCTAGAGTAACAAAGTAGAGTACAGCTGCTCAGCCGTCTGCAGCCAGAGTAACAAAGTAAAGTACAGCTGCTCAGCCGTCTGCAGCCAGAGTAACAAAGTAAAGTACAGCTGCTCAGCCGTCTGCAGCCAGAGTAACAAAGTAAAGTACAGCTGCTCAGCCGTCTGCAGCCAGAGTAACAAAGTAAAGTACAGCTGCTCTGCCGTCTGAAGCCAGAGTAACAAAGTAAAGTACAGCTGCTCAGCCGTCTGCAGCCAGAGTAACAAAGTAAAGTACAGCTGCTCAGCCGTCTGCAGCCAGAGTAACAAAGTAAAGTACAGCTGCTCAGCCGTCTGCAGCCAGAGTAACAAAGTAAAGTACAGCTGCACAGCCGTCTGCAGCCAGAGTAACAAAGTAAAGTACAGCTGCACAGCCGTCTGCAGCCAGAGTAACAAAGTAAAGTACAGCTGCACAACCGTCTGCAGCTAGAGTAACAAAGTAAAGTACAGCTGCTCTGCCGTCTGCAGCCAGAGTAACAAAGTAAAGTACAGCTGCTCAGCTAGAGTGACAAAGTAAAGTACAGCTGCTCTGCCGTCTGCAGCCAGAGTAACAAAGTAAAGTACAGCTGCTCAGCTAGAGTAACAAAGTAAAGTACAGCTGCTCAGCCGTCTGCAGCCAGAGTAACAAAGTAAAGTACAGCTGATCAGCTCTGCAGAGTAACAAAGTAAAGTACAGCTGCTCAGCTCTGCCAGAGTAACAAAGTAAAGTACAGCTGCTCAGCCGTCTGCAGCCAGAGTAACAAAGTAAAGTACAGCTGCTCAGCTAGAGTAACAAAGTAAAGTACAGCTGCTCAGCCGTCTGCAGCCAGAGTAACAAAGTAAAGTACAGCTGCTCAGCCGTCTGCAGCCAGAGTAACAAAGTAAAGTACAGCTGCTCAGCCGTCTGCAGCCAGAGTAACAAAGTAAAGTACAGCTGCTCTGCCGTCTGCAGCCAGAGTAACAAAGTAAAGTACAGCTGCTCTGCCGTCTGCAGCCAGAGTAACAAAGTAAAGTACAGCTGCTCTGCCGTCTGCAGCCAGAGTAACAAAGTAAAGTACAGCTGCTCAGCCGTCTGCAGCCAGAGTAACAAAGTAAAGTACAGCTGCTCAGCTAGAGTAACAAAGTAAAGTACAGCTGCTCAGCCGTCTGCAGCCAGAGTAACAAAGTAAAGTACAGCTGCTCAGCTAGAGTAACAAAGTAAAGTACAGCTGCTCAGCCGTCTGCAGCCAGAGTTACAAAGTAAAGTACAGCTGCTCAGCTAGAGTAACAAAGTAAAGTACAGCTGCTCAGCTAGAGTAACAAAGTAAAGTACAGCTGCTCAGCTAGAGTAACACAGTAAAGTACAGCTGCTCAGCTAGAGTAACAAAGTAAAGTACAGCTGCTCAGCTAGAGTAACAAAGTAAAGTACAGCTGCTCAGCCGTCTGCAGCCAGAGTAAAAAAGTAAAGTACAGCTGCTCAGCTAGAGTAACAAAGTAAAGTACAGCTGCTCAGCTAGAGTAATAAAGTAAAGTACAGCTGCTCAGCTAGAGTAACAAAGTAAAGTACAGCTGCTCAGCCGTCTGCAGCCAGAGTAACAAAGTAAAGTACAGCTGCTCAGCCGTCTGCAGCCAGAGTAACAAAGTAAAGTACAGCTGCTCAGCCGTCTGCAGCCAGAGTAACAAAGTAAAGTACAGCTGCTCAGCCGTCTGCAGCCAGAGTAACAAAGTAAAGTACAGCTGCTCTGCCGTCTGAAGCCAGAGTAACAAAGTAAAGTACAGCTGCTCAGCCGTCTGCAGCCAGAGTAACAAAGTAAAGTACAGCTGCTCAGCCGTCTGCAGCCAGAGTAACAAAGTAAAGTACAGCTGCTCAGCCGTCTGCAGCCAGAGTAACAAAGTAAAGTACAGCTGCACAGCCGTCTGCAGCCAGAGTAACAAAGTAAAGTACAGCTGCACAGCCGTCTGCAGCCAGAGTAACAAAGTAAAGTACAGCTGCCAACCGTCAGCTAGATTAACAAAGTAAAGTACAGCTGCTCAGCTAGAGTAACAAAGTAAAGTACAGCTGCTCTGCCGTCTGCAGCTAGAGTAACAAAGTAAAGTACAGCTGCTCAGCTAGAGTAACAAAGTAAAGTACAGCTGCTCAGCTAGAGTAACAAAGTAAAGTACAGCTGCTCAGCCGTCTGCAGCCAGAGTAACAAAGTAAAGTACAGCTGCTCAGCCGTCTGCAGCCAGAGTAACAAAGTAAAGTACAGCTGCTCTGCCGTCTGCAGCCGGAGTAACAAAGTAAAGTACAGCTGCTCTGCCGTCTGAAGCCAGAGTAACAAAGTAAAGTACAGCTGCTCTGCCGTCTGCAGCCGGAGTAACAAAGTAAAGTACAGCTGCTCTGCCGTCTGAAGCCAGAGTAACAAAGTAAAGTACAGCTGCTCAGCCGTCTGCAGCCAGAGTAACAAAGTAAAGTACAGCTGCTAAGCCGTCTGCAGCCAGAGTAACAAAGTAAAGTACAGCTGCTCAGCCGTCTGCAGCCAGAGTAACAAAGTAAAGTACAGCTGCTCAGCCGTCTGCAGCCAGAGTAACAAAGTAAAGTACAGCTGCTCAGCCGTCTGCAGCCAGAGTAACAAAGTAAAGTACAGCTGCTCAGCCGTCTGCAGCCAGAGTAACAAAGTAAAGTACAGCTGCTCAGCCGTCTGCAGCCAGAGTAACAAAGTAAAGTACAGCTGCTCTGCCGTCTGCAGCCAGAGTAACAAAGTAAAGTACAGCTGCTCTGCCGTCTGCAGCCAGAGTAACAAAGTAAAGTACAGCTGCTCAGCTAGAGTAACAAAGTAAAGTACAGCTGCTCTGCCGTCTGAAGCCAGAGTAACAAAGTAAAGTACAGCTGCTCTGCCGTCTGCAGCCGGAGTAACAAAGTAAAGTACAGCTGCTCTGCCGTCTGAAGCCAGAGTAACAAAGTAAAGTACAGCTGCTCAGCCGTCTGCAGCCAGAGTAACAAAGTAAAGTACAGCTGCTAAGCCGTCTGCAGCCAGAGTAACAAAGTAAAGTACAGCTGCTCAGCCGTCTGCAGCCAGAGTAACAAAGTAAAGTACAGTTGCTCAGCCGTCTGCAGCCAGAGTAACAAAGTAAAGTACAGCTGCTCAGCCGTCTGCAGCCAGAGTAACAAAGTAAAGTACAGCTGCTCAGCCGTCTGCAGCCAGAGTAACAAAGTAAAGTACAGCTGCTCAGCCGTCTGCAGCCAGAGTAACAAAGTAAAGTACAGCTGCTCTGCCGTCTGCAGCCAGAGTAACAAAGTAAAGTACAGCTGCTCTGCCGTCTGCAGCCAGAGTAACAAAGTAAAGTACAGCTGCTCTGCCGTCTGCAGCCAGAGTAACAAAGTAAAGTACAGCTGCTCAGCTGTCTGCAGCCAGAGTAACAAAGTAAAGTACAGCTGCTCTGCCGTCTGCAGCCAGAGTAACAAAGTAAAGTACAGCTGCTCAGCCGTCTGCAGCTAGAGTAACAAAGTAAAGTACAGCTGCTCTGCCGTCTGCAGCCAGAGTAACAAAGTAAAGTACAGCTGCTCAGCCGTCTGCAGCCAGAGTAACAAAGTAAAGTACAGCTGCTCAGCCGTCTGCAGCCAGAGTAACAAAGTAAAGTACAGCTGCTCTGCCGTCTGCAGCCAGAGTAACAAAGTAAAGTACAGCTGCTCAGCCGTCTGCAGCCAGAGTAACAAAGTAAAGTACAGCTGCTCAGCCGTCTGCAGCCAGAGTAACAAAGTAAAGTACAGCTGCTCAGCCGTCTGCAGCCAGAGTAACAAAGTAAAGTACAGCTGCTCTGCCGTCTGCAGCCAGAGTAACAAAGTAAAGTACAGCTGCTCAGCCGTCTGCAGCCAGAGTAACAAAGCAAAGTAGAGCTGCTCTGCCGTCTGCAGCCAGAGTAACAAAGTAAAGTACAGCTGCTCAGCCGTCTGCAGCCAGAGTAACAAAGTAAAGTACAGCTGCTCTGCCGTCTGCAGCCAGAGTAACAAAGTAAAGTACAGCTGCTCTGCCGTCTGCAGCCAGAGTAACAAAGTAAAGTACAGCTGCTCTGCCGTCTGCAGCCGGAGTAACAAAGTAAAGTACAGCTGCTCTGCCATCTGCAGCCAGAGTAACAAAGTAAAGTACAGCTGCTCTGCCGTCTGCAGCCAGAGTAACAAAGTAATGTACAGCTGCTCAGCCGTCTGCAGCCAGAGTAACAAAGTAAAGTACAGCTGCTCTGCCGTCTGCAGCCAGAGTAACAAAGTAAAGTACAGCTGCTCTGCCGTCTGCAGCCAGAGTAACAAAGTAAAGTACAGCTGCTCAGCCGTCTGCAGCCAGAGTAACAAAGTAAAGTACAGCTGCTCAGCCGTCTGCAGCCAGAGTAACAAAGTAAAGTACAGCTGCTCAGCCGTCTGCAGCCAGAGTAACAAAGTAAAGTACAGCTGCTCAGCCGTCTGCAGCCGGAGTAACAAAGTAAAGTACAGCTGCTCTGCCGTCTGCAGCCAGAGTAACAAAGTAAAGTACAGCTGCTCTGCCGTCTGCAGCCGGAGTAACAAAGTAAAGTACAGCTGCTCAGCCGTCTGCAGCCAGATTAACAAAGTAAAGTACAGCTGCTCAGCCATCTGCAGCCAGAGTAACAAAGTAAAGTACAGCTGCTCAGCCGTCTGCAGCTAGAGTAACAAAGTAAAGTACAGCTGCTCTGCCGTCTGCAGCCAGAGTAACAAAGTAAAGTACAGCTGCTCTGCCGTCTGCAGCCAGAGTAACAAAGTAAAGTACAGCTGCTCAGCCGTCTGCAGCCAGAGTAACAAAGTAAAGTACAGCTGCTCAGCCGTCTGCAGCCAGAGTAACAAAGTAAAGTACAGCTGCTCAGCCGTCTGCAGCCAGAGTAACAAAGTAAAGTACAGCTGCTCAGCTAGAGTAACAAAGTAAAGTACAGCTGCTCAGCCGTCTGCAGCCAGAGTAACAAAGTAAAGTACAGCTGCTCAGCTAGAGTAACAAAGTAAAGTACAGCTGCTCAGCTAGAGTAACAAAGTAAAGTACAGCTGCTCAGCTAGAGTAACAAAGTAAAGTACAGCTGCTCAGCCGTCTGCAGCCAGAGTAACAAAGTAAAGTACAGCTGCTCAGCTAGAGTAACAAAGTAAAGTACAGCTGCTCAGCTAGAGTAACAAAGTAAAGAACAGCTGCTCAGCTAGAGTAACAAAGTAAAGTACAGCTGCTCAGCCGTCTGCAGCCAGAGTAACAAAGTAAAGTACAGCTGCTCTGCCGTCTGCAGCCAGAGTAACAAAGTAAAGTACAGCTGCTCTGCCGTCTGCAGCCAGAGTAACAAAGTAAAGTACAGCTGCTCTGCCATCTGCAGCCAGAGTAACAAAGTAAAGTACAGCTGCTCAGCCGTCTGCAGCCAGAGTAACAAAGTAAAGTACAGCTGCTCAGCTAGAGTAACAAAGTAAAGTACAGCTGCTCAGCCGTCTGCAGCCAGAGTAACAAAGTAAAGTACAGCTGCTCAGCTAGAGTAACAAAGTAAAGTACAGCTGCTCAGCTAGAGTAACAAAGTAAAGTACAGCTGCTCAGCCGTCTGCAGCCAGAGTAACAAAGTAAAGTACAGCTGCTCAGCTAGAGTAACAAAGTAAAGTACAGCTGCTCAGCTCGAGTAACAAAGTAAAGTACAGCTGCTCAGCTAGAGTAACAAAGTAGAGTACAGCTGCTCAGCCGTCTGCAGCCAGAGTAACAAAGTAAAGTACAGCTGCTCAGCCGTCTGCAGCCAGAGTAACAAAGTAAAGTACAGCTGCTCAGCCGTCTGCAGCCAGAGTAACAAAGTAAAGTACAGCTGCTCAGCCGTCTGCAGCCAGAGTAACAAAGTAAAGTACAGCTGCTCTGCCGTCTGAAGCCAGAGTAACAAAGTAAAGTACAGCTGCTCAGCCGTCTGCAGCCAGAGTAACAAAGTAAAGTACAGCTGCTCAGCCGTCTGCAGCCAGAGTAACAAAGTAAAGTACAGCTGCTCAGCCGTCTGCAGCCAGAGTAACAAAGTAAAGTACAGCTGCACAGCCGTCTGCAGCCAGAGTAACAAAGTAAAGTACAGCTGCACAGCCGTCTGCAGCCAGAGTAACAAAGTAAAGTACAGCTGCACAACCGTCTGCAGCTAGAGTAACAAAGTAAAGTACAGCTGCTCTGCCGTCTGCAGCCAGAGTAACAAAGTAAAGTACAGCTGCTCAGCTAGAGTAACAAAGTAAAGTACAGCTGCTCTGCCGTCTGCAGCTAGAGTAACAAAGTAAAGTACAGCTGCTCAGCTAGAGTAACAAAGTAAAGTACAGCTGCTCAGCCGTCTGCAGCCAGAGTAACAATGTAAAGTACAGCTGCTCAGCCGTCTGCAGCCAGAGTAACAAAGTAAAGTACAGCTGCTCTGCCGTCTGCAGCCGGAGTAACAAAGTAAAGTACAGCTGCTCTGCCGTCTGAAGCCAGAGTAACAAAGTAAAGTACAGCTGCTCAGCCGTCTGCAGCCAGAGTAACAAAGTAAAGTACAGCTGCTCAGCTAGAGTAACAAAGTAAAGTACAGCTGCTCTGCCGTCTGAAGCCAGAGTAACAAAGTAAAGTACAGCTGCTCAGCCGTCTGCAGCCAGAGTAACAAAGTAAAGTACAGCTGCTCAGCCGTCTGCAGCCAGAGTAACAAAGTAAAGTACAGCTGCTCAGCCGTCTGCAGCCAGAGTAACAAAGTAAAGTACAGCTGCTCAGCCGTCTGCAGCCAGTGTAACAAAGTAAAGTACAGCTGCTCAGCCGTCTGCAGCCAGAGTAACAAAGTAAAGTACAGCTGCTCAGCCGTCTGCAGCCAGAGTAACAAAGTAAAGTACAGCTGCTCAGCCGTCTGCAGCCAGAGTAACAAAGTAAAGTACAGCTGCTCAGCTAGAGTAACAAAGTAAAGTACAGCTGCTCAGCCGTCTGCAGCCAGAGTAACAAAGTAAAGTACAGCTGCTCAGCTAGAGTAACAAAGTAAAGTACAGCTGCTCAGCTAGAGTAACAAAGTAAAGTACAGCTGCTCAGCCGTCTGCAGCCAGAGTAACAAAGTAAAGTACAGCTGCTCAGCTAGAGTAACAAAGTAAAGTACAGCTGCTCAGCTAGAGTAACAAAGTAAAGTACAGCTGCTCACCTAGAGTAACAAAGTAAAGTACAGCTGCTCAGCCGTCTGCAGCCAGAGTAACAAAGTAAAGTACAGCTGCTCTGCCGTCTGCAGCCAGAGTAACAAAGTAAAGTACAGCTGCTCTGCCGTCTGCAGCCAGAGTAACAAAGTAAAGTACAGCTGCTCTGCCGTCTGCAGCCAGAGTAACAAAGTAAAGTACAGCTGCTCAGCCGTCTGCAGCCAGAGTAACAAAGTAAAGTACAGCTGCTCAGCTAGAGTAACAAAGTAAAGTACAGCTGCTCAGCCGTCTGCAGCCAGAGTAACAAAGTAAAGTACAGCTGCTCAGCTAGAGTAACAAAGTAAAGTACAGCTGCTCAGCCGTCTGCAGCCAGAGTTACAAAGTAAAGTACAGCTGCTCAGCTAGAGTAACAAAGTAAAGTACAGCTGCTCAGCTAGAGTAACAAAGTAAAGTACAGCTGCTCAGCTAGAGTAACACAGTAAAGTACAGCTGCTCAGCTAGAGTAACAAAGTAAAGTACAGCTGCTCAGCTAGAGTAACAAAGTAAAGTACAGCTGCTCAGCCGTCTGCAGCCAGAGTAACAAAGTAAAGTACAGCTGCTCAGCTAGAGTAACAAAGTAAAGTACAGCTGCTCAGCTAGAGTAATAAAGTAAAGTACAGCTGCTCAGCTAGAGTAACAAAGTAAAGTACAGCTGCTCAGCCGTCTGCAGCCAGAGTAACAAAGTAAAGTACAGCTGCTCAGCCGTCTGCAGCCAGAGTAACAAAGTAAAGTACAGCTGCTCAGCCGTCTGCAGCCAGAGTAACAAAGTAAAGTACAGCTGCTCAGCCGTCTGCAGCCAGAGTAACAAAGTAAAGTACAGCTGCTCTGCCGTCTGAAGCCAGAGTAACAAAGTAAAGTACAGCTGCTCAGCCGTCTGCAGCCAGAGTAACAAAGTAAAGTACAGCTGCTCAGCCGTCTGCAGCCAGAGTAACAAAGTAAAGTACAGCTGCTCAGCCGTCTGCAGCCAGAGTAACAAAGTAAACTACAGCTGCACAGCCGTCTGCAGCCAGAGTAACAAAGTAAAGTACAGCTGCACAGCCGTCTGCAGCCAGAGTAACAAAGTAAAGTACAGCTGCACAACCGTCTGCAGCTAGAGTAACAAAGTAAAGTACAGCTGCTCAGCTAGAGTAACAAAGTAAAGTACAGCTGCTCTGCCGTCTGCAGCTAGAGTAACAAAGTAAAGTACAGCTGCTCAGCTAGAGTAACAAAGTAAAGTACAGCTGCTCAGCTAGAGTAACAAAGTAAAGTACAGCTGCTCAGCCGTCTGCAGCCAGAGTAACAAAGTAAAGTACAGCTGCTCAGCCGTCTGCAGCCAGAGTAACAAAGTAAAGTACAGCTGCTCTGCCGTCTGCAGCCGGAGTAACAAAGTAAAGTACAGCTGCTCTGCCGTCTGAAGCCAGAGTAACAAAGTAAAGTACAGCTGCTCTGCCGTCTGCAGCCGGAGTAACAAAGTAAAGTACAGCTGCTCTGCCGTCTGAAGCCAGAGTAACAAAGTAAAGTACAGCTGCTCAGCCGTCTGCAGCCAGAGTAACAAAGTAAAGTACAGCTGCTAAGCCGTCTGCAGCCAGAGTAACAAAGTAAAGTACAGCTGCTCAGCCGTCTGCAGCCAGAGTAACAAAGTAAAGTACAGCTGCTCAGCCGTCTGCAGCCAGAGTAACAAAGTAAAGTACAGCTGCTCAGCCGTCTGCAGCCAGAGTAACAAAGTAAAGTACAGCTGCTCAGCCGTCTGCAGCCAGAGTAACAAAGTAAAGTACAGCTGCTCAGCCGTCTGCAGCCAGAGTAACAAAGTAAAGTACAGCTGCTCTGCCGTCTGCAGCCAGAGTAACAAAGTAAAGTACAGCTGCTCTGCCGTCTGCAGCCAGAGTAACAAAGTAAAGTACAGCTGCTCAGCTAGAGTAACAAAGTAAAGTACAGCTGCTCTGCCGTCTGAAGCCAGAGTAACAAAGTAAAGTACAGCTGCTCTGCCGTCTGCAGCCGGAGTAACAAAGTAAAGTACAGCTGCTCTGCCGTCTGAAGCCAGAGTAACAAAGTAAAGTACAGCTGCTCAGCCGTCTGCAGCCAGAGTAACAAAGTAAAGTACAGCTGCTCAGCCGTCTGCAGCCAGAGTAACAAAGTAAAGTACAGCTGCTCAGCCGTCTGCAGCCAGAGTAACAAAGTAAAGTACAGCTGCTCAGCCGTCTGCAGCCAGAGTAACAAAGTAAAGTACAGCTGCTCAGCTAGAGTAACAAAGTAAAGTACAGCTGCTCAGCCGTCTGCAGCCAGAGTAACAAAGTAAAGTACAGCTGCTCAGCTAGAGTAACAAAGTAAAGTACAGCTGCTCAGCTAGAGTAACAAAGTAAAGTACAGCTGCTCAGCTAGAGTAACAAAGTAAAGTACAGCTGCTCAGCCGTCTGCAGCCAGAGTAACAAAGTAAAGTACAGCTGCTCAGCTAGAGTAACAAAGTAAAGTACAGCTGCTCAGCTAGAGTAACAAAGTAAAGAACAGCTGCTCAGCTAGAGTAACAAAGTAAAGTACAGCTGCTCAGCCGTCTGCAGCCAGAGTAACAAAGTAAAGTACAGCTGCTCTGCCGTCTGCAGCCAGAGTAACAAAGTAAAGTACAGCTGCTCTGCCGTCTGCAGCCAGAGTAACAAAGTAAAGTACAGCTGCTCTGCCATCTGCAGCCAGAGTAACAAAGTAAAGTACAGCTGCTCAGCCGTCTGCAGCCAGAGTAACAAAGTAAAGTACAGCTGCTCAGCTAGAGTAACAAAGTAAAGTACAGCTGCTCAGCCGTCTGCAGCCAGAGTAACAAAGTAAAGTACAGCTGCTCAGCTAGAGTAACAAAGTAAAGTACAGCTGCTCAGCTAGAGTAACAAAGTAAAGTACAGCTGCTCAGCCGTCTGCAGCCAGAGTAACAAAGTAAAGTACAGCTGCTCAGCTAGAGTAACAAAGTAAAGTACAGCTGCTCAGCTCGAGTAACAAAGTAAAGTACAGCTGCTCAGCTAGAGTAACAAAGTAGAGTACAGCTGCTCAGCCGTCTGCAGCCAGAGTAACAAAGTAAAGTACAGCTGCTCAGCCGTCTGCAGCCAGAGTAACAAAGTAAAGTACAGCTGCTCAGCCGTCTGCAGCCAGAGTAACAAAGTAAAGTACAGCTGCTCAGCCGTCTGCAGCCAGAGTAACAAAGTAAAGTACAGCTGCTCTGCCGTCTGAAGCCAGAGTAACAAAGTAAAGTACAGCTGCTCAGCCGTCTGCAGCCAGAGTAACAAAGTAAAGTACAGCTGCTCAGCCGTCTGCAGCCAGAGTAACAAAGTAAAGTACAGCTGCTCAGCCGTCTGCAGCCAGAGTAACAAAGTAAAGTACAGCTGCACAGCCGTCTGCAGCCAGAGTAACAAAGTAAAGTACAGCTGCACAGCCGTCTGCAGCCAGAGTAACAAAGTAAAGTACAGCTGCACAACCGTCTGCAGCTAGAGTAACAAAGTAAAGTACAGCTGCTCTGCCGTCTGCAGCCAGAGTAACAAAGTAAAGTACAGCTGCTCAGCTAGAGTAACAAAGTAAAGTACAGCTGCTCTGCCGTCTGCAGCTAGAGTAACAAAGTAAAGTACAGCTGCTCAGCTAGAGTAACAAAGTAAAGTACAGCTGCTCAGCCGTCTGCAGCCAGAGTAACAATGTAAAGTACAGCTGCTCAGCCGTCTGCAGCCAGAGTAACAAAGTAAAGTACAGCTGCTCTGCCGTCTGCAGCCGGAGTAACAAAGTAAAGTACAGCTGCTCTGCCGTCTGAAGCCAGAGTAACAAAGTAAAGTACAGCTGCTCAGCCGTCTGCAGCCAGAGTAACAAAGTAAAGTACAGCTGCTCAGCTAGAGTAACAAAGTAAAGTACAGCTGCTCTGCCGTCTGAAGCCAGAGTAACAAAGTAAAGTACAGCTGCTCAGCCGTCTGCAGCCAGAGTAACAAAGTAAAGTACAGCTGCTCAGCCGTCTGCAGCCAGAGTAACAAAGTAAAGTACAGCTGCTCAGCCGTCTGCAGCCAGAGTAACAAAGTAAAGTACAGCTGCTCAGCCGTCTGCAGCCAGTGTAACAAAGTAAAGTACAGCTGCTCAGCCGTCTGCAGCCAGAGTAACAAAGTAAAGTACAGCTGCTCAGCCGTCTGCAGCCAGAGTAACAAAGTAAAGTACAGCTGCTCAGCCGTCTGCAGCCAGAGTAACAAAGTAAAGTACAGCTGCTCAGCTAGAGTAACAAAGTAAAGTACAGCTGCTCAGCCGTCTGCAGCCAGAGTAACAAAGTAAAGTACAGCTGCTCAGCTAGAGTAACAAAGTAAAGTACAGCTGCTCAGCTAGAGTAACAAAGTAAAGTACAGCTGCTCAGCCGTCTGCAGCCAGAGTAACAAAGTAAAGTACAGCTGCTCAGCTAGAGTAACAAAGTAAAGTACAGCTGCTCAGCTAGAGTAACAAAGTAAAGTACAGCTGCTCACCTAGAGTAACAAAGTAAAGTACAGCTGCTCAGCCGTCTGCAGCCAGAGTAACAAAGTAAAGTACAGCTGCTCTGCCGTCTGCAGCCAGAGTAACAAAGTAAAGTACAGCTGCTCTGCCGTCTGCAGCCAGAGTAACAAAGTAAAGTACAGCTGCTCTGCCGTCTGCAGCCAGAGTAACAAAGTAAAGTACAGCTGCTCAGCCGTCTGCAGCCAGAGTAACAAAGTAAAGTACAGCTGCTCAGCTAGAGTAACAAAGTAAAGTACAGCTGCTCAGCCGTCTGCAGCCAGAGTAACAAAGTAAAGTACAGCTGCTCAGCTAGAGTAACAAAGTAAAGTACAGCTGCTCAGCCGTCTGCAGCCAGAGTTACAAAGTAAAGTACAGCTGCTCAGCTAGAGTAACAAAGTAAAGTACAGCTGCTCAGCTAGAGTAACAAAGTAAAGTACAGCTGCTCAGCTAGAGTAACACAGTAAAGTACAGCTGCTCAGCTAGAGTAACAAAGTAAAGTACAGCTGCTCAGCTAGAGTAACAAAGTAAAGTACAGCTGCTCAGCCGTCTGCAGCCAGAGTAACAAAGTAAAGTACAGCTGCTCAGCTAGAGTAACAAAGTAAAGTACAGCTGCTCAGCTAGAGTAATAAAGTAAAGTACAGCTGCTCAGCTAGAGTAACAAAGTAAAGTACAGCTGCTCAGCCGTCTGCAGCCAGAGTAACAAAGTAAAGTACAGCTGCTCAGCCGTCTGCAGCCAGAGTAACAAAGTAAAGTACAGCTGCTCAGCCGTCTGCAGCCAGAGTAACAAAGTAAAGTACAGCTGCTCAGCCGTCTGCAGCCAGAGTAACAAAGTAAAGTACAGCTGCTCTGCCGTCTGAAGCCAGAGTAACAAAGTAAAGTACAGCTGCTCAGCCGTCTGCAGCCAGAGTAACAAAGTAAAGTACAGCTGCTCAGCCGTCTGCAGCCAGAGTAACAAAGTAAAGTACAGCTGCTCAGCCGTCTGCAGCCAGAGTAACAAAGTAAACTACAGCTGCACAGCCGTCTGCAGCCAGAGTAACAAAGTAAAGTACAGCTGCACAGCCGTCTGCAGCCAGAGTAACAAAGTAAAGTACAGCTGCACAACCGTCTGCAGCTAGAGTAACAAAGTAAAGTACAGCTGCTCAGCTAGAGTAACAAAGTAAAGTACAGCTGCTCTGCCGTCTGCAGCTAGAGTAACAAAGTAAAGTACAGCTGCTCAGCTAGAGTAACAAAGTAAAGTACAGCTGCTCAGCTAGAGTAACAAAGTAAAGTACAGCTGCTCAGCCGTCTGCAGCCAGAGTAACAAAGTAAAGTACAGCTGCTCAGCCGTCTGCAGCCAGAGTAACAAAGTAAAGTACAGCTGCTCTGCCGTCTGCAGCCGGAGTAACAAAGTAAAGTACAGCTGCTCTGCCGTCTGAAGCCAGAGTAACAAAGTAAAGTACAGCTGCTCTGCCGTCTGCAGCCGGAGTAACAAAGTAAAGTACAGCTGCTCTGCCGTCTGAAGCCAGAGTAACAAAGTAAAGTACAGCTGCTCAGCCGTCTGCAGCCAGAGTAACAAAGTAAAGTACAGCTGCTAAGCCGTCTGCAGCCAGAGTAACAAAGTAAAGTACAGCTGCTCAGCCGTCTGCAGCCAGAGTAACAAAGTAAAGTACAGCTGCTCAGCCGTCTGCAGCCAGAGTAACAAAGTAAAGTACAGCTGCTCAGCCGTCTGCAGCCAGAGTAACAAAGTAAAGTACAGCTGCTCAGCCGTCTGCAGCCAGAGTAACAAAGTAAAGTACAGCTGCTCAGCCGTCTGCAGCCAGAGTAACAAAGTAAAGTACAGCTGCTCTGCCGTCTGCAGCCAGAGTAACAAAGTAAAGTACAGCTGCTCTGCCGTCTGCAGCCAGAGTAACAAAGTAAAGTACAGCTGCTCAGCTAGAGTAACAAAGTAAAGTACAGCTGCTCTGCCGTCTGAAGCCAGAGTAACAAAGTAAAGTACAGCTGCTCTGCCGTCTGCAGCCGGAGTAACAAAGTAAAGTACAGCTGCTCTGCCGTCTGAAGCCAGAGTAACAAAGTAAAGTACAGCTGCTCAGCCGTCTGCAGCCAGAGTAACAAAGTAAAGTACAGCTGCTAAGCCGTCTGCAGCCAGAGTAACAAAGTAAAGTACAGCTGCTCAGCCGTCTGCAGCCAGAGTAACAAAGTAAAGTACAGTTGCTCAGCCGTCTGCAGCCAGAGTAACAAAGTAAAGTACAGCTGCTCAGCCGTCTGCAGCCAGAGTAACAAAGTAAAGTACAGCTGCTCAGCCGTCTGCAGCCAGAGTAACAAAGTAAAGTACAGCTGCTCAGCCGTCTGCAGCCAGAGTAACAAAGTAAAGTACAGCTGCTCTGCCGTCTGCAGCCAGAGTAACAAAGTAAAGTACAGCTGCTCTGCCGTCTGCAGCCAGAGTAACAAAGTAAAGTACAGCTGCTCTGCCGTCTGCAGCCAGAGTAACAAAGTAAAGTACAGCTGCTCTGCCGTCTGCAGCCAGAGTAACAAAGTAAAGTACAGCTGCTCAGCTAGAGTAACAAAGTAAAGTACAGCTGCTCTGCCGTCTGCAGCTAGAGTAACAAAGTAAAGTACAGCTGCTCAGCTAGAGTAACAAAGTAAAGTACAGCTGCTCAGCTAGAGTAACAAAGTAAAGTACAGCTGCTCAGCCGTCTGCAGCCAGAGTAACAAAGTAAAGTACAGCTGCTCAGCTAGAGTAACAAAGTAAAGTACAGCTGCTCTGCCGTCTGCAGCCGGAGTAACAAAGTAAAGTACAGCTGCTCAGCCGTCTGCAGCCAGAGTAACAAAGTAAAGTACAGCTGCTCTGCCGTCTGCAGCCGGAGTAACAAAGTAAAGTACAGCTGCTCTGCCGTCTGCAGCCGGAGTAACAAAGTAAAGTACAGCTGCTCTGCCGTCTGAAGCCAGAGTAACAAAGTAAAGTACAGCTGCTCAGCCGTCTGCAGCCAGAGTAACAAAGTAAAGTACAGCTGCTCAGCTAGAGTAACAAAGTAAAGTACAGCTGCTCTGCCGTCTGATGCCAAAGTAACAAAGTAAAGTACAGCTGCTCTGCCGTCTGCAGCCGGAGTAACAAAGTAAAGTACAGCTGCTCTGCAGTCTGAAGCCAGAGTAACAAAGTAAAGTACAGCTGCTCTGCCGTCTGCAGCCAGAGTAACAAAGTAAAGTACAGCTGCTCAGCCGTCTGCAGCCAGAGTAACAAAGTAAAGTACAGCTGCTCTGCCGTCTGCAGCCAGAGTAACAAAGTAAAGTACAGCTGCTCAGCTGTCTGCAGCCAGAGTAACAAAGTAAAGTACAGCTGCTCAGCCGTCTGCAGCCAGAGTAACAAAGTAAAGTACAGCTGCTCAGCCGTCTGCAGCCAGAGTAACAAAGTAAAGTACAGCTGCTCTGCCATCTGAAGCCAGAGTAACAAAGTAAAGTACAGCTGCTCAGCCGTCTGCAGCCAGAGTAACAAAGTAAAGTACAGCTGCTCAGCCGTCTGCAGCCAGAGTAACAAAGTAAAGTACAGCTGCTCAGCCAGAGTAACAAAGTAAAGTCCAGCTGCACAACCGTCTGCAGCCAGAGTAACAAAGTAAAGTACAGCTGCTCTGCCGTCTGCAGCCAGAGTAACAAAGTAAAGTACAGCTGCACAACCGTCTGCAGCCAGAGTAACAAAGTAAAGTACAGCTGCTCTGCCGTCTGCAGCCAGAGTAACAAAGTAAAGTACAGCTGCTCAGCCAGAGTAACAAAGTAAAGTCCAGCTGCACAACCGTCTGCAGCCAGAGTAACAAAGTAAAGTACAGCTGCTCTGCCATCTGCAGCCAGAGTAACAATTTTTTGCCTCACTCTTATGCAATATATATGCAATATGTTTTGAACTTTGTTTGTTTTTGGGAAAGGGGGCGGGGGGGTGGTTGATAAAACTTTGTTCTCTGACGTTCGGCAGCGTTCAGAGGCTTGCGGCCGCTGTGGAGAGTGGCGGGGTTATCGGCGGTAATTGGATCAGAACTCCAGCGTTAGCGTGTCGGTCCTGTTTTAATTTCTCTTTTGTCTTTAGATGGCGGAAGCTGTCCCGGGCCACTGTAATCCCCCAGATAAGCAGCAGATGGATGGAGGTTCAGAGAGATATGTGGTGGAACGGACCGAGCCCCGTCTGTAATCCTATGTAAACATGAGTGGATATTTAATAGGGACACCCGCAGGGGAGTGGGTGGGGGTCATTGTACCCCCCCCCCCCTCAGGAGTTAGCACATCTCACAGGACTGTGGGGGAGTTTGTGGGCCTTTTCTAGAGGTTGAGAGTGGGCAGGAGAAAGTGAAGCTGGTGTGGGGTCTCTCTTTCTTTCTCTCTCTCTCTCTCTCTCTCTCTCCCTCTCCCTCTCTCTCTCCCTCTCCCTCTCCCTCTCTCTCTAAGTGTTGATTCCAAATTGATAAATGCTTGGGAATTAATTGCCTGAGAAAGTCACTGTGGAATGGGGGAGGGTGTGGGGTAAATGGAGGTCCATTGATCAAATTCAGATCATAAATTTCATAACAGCCCTGTGTTTCTACTCTGAAGAGAGGCACAGGTGTTTTACCCTGAAGAGAGCCACATGTAGAGAGCCACAGGTGTTTTACCCTGAAGAGAGCCACAGGTGTTTTACCCTGAAGAGAGGCACATGTGTTTTACCCTGAAGAGAGGCACATGTGTTTTACCCTGAAGAGAGCCACAGGTGTTTTACCCTGTAGAGAGGCACAGGTGTTGGTGAGAGGAGGGTGCAAGAGGGTATGTTTTTGTCAGTTAAGTATATGCTGTATATATGTATATATATGTACATATATAATCATCTCTCCTCTCCCTGTCACCTCAATGGTCAAATTAATTTAGACATACAGCAGTACCTTTGGCTGTAAAAGTCAGTCAGATTAATTCCCCTGGCTGTCTAGGGCAGTTAGAAGTGGATTACAGGCTGGAGAATTCGCCTCCTGTTTCAGAAACCCAATCCTTATAAGGTGAGATGTTCCATCTGCGGTGGTCATGTGACTCCTTGACCACCAATGGCAACCCTGGGCCTAGTCTTCTCACTGAGGGCCACAGACATTACGTCACCCAATCATACAGCAGAACGAGCGCAGCTGCCAGCTCTGATTGGCTGTCATAGGACTGATTTTGATGTCATGGGATCCTGTCTAACTCTTTTCGGACTTGAGATTTGTTATGGAGATATGTCAGCAGGTGGAGCAGACTGGGAGGGGTGGGAACTGTCTTAATTTAATTAAGAGACCATGGGGAGGGTTTTCACAGGCTCTCCTGGGGATCTGATGGCTGGAGATGACCACGCCCCCTGCTTCTCTAAGCCCAGACGCTAAAGCTCTTCTTTAAAAAGTTAGATCCCAGAGCCGCTAGCAGCGACTGGCCCAGAGCCTTTATCAATATGAACTTTAACGGCAGTTTTAATAGCCTGCCAGGATAATAACAGTCTCTAATGTGAGAGATGGTTCTGTCAGTAGGGGCAGTTATAGCCCCAGGTCCTTGTTTGTGTGGTCGAGTACCCAGGAAGTATGGCGCGGTCATGGTGACTGTATCAGGTCATGTTTGAATCTCATAGTCTGCCAGTGTTGCTCACTGTGTCACTGGTGTACTGAGTAAGTTTTTCAATCATTTTAGTTTAGTTTTGAAGCGCACGCCTGCGGTTGCGGGCATATTTGTGGACTCCCTGATTGTTTAGGCTCAGGGTATGATCCTGTTCCCTCTGCTTCTTAACTAGAGCTGTTCTAACTGCTAACCAGGAGTTTCTGGTGCTAAGCTACAGTGCAGAACGTACCATTGTTGCAGTATTGTAGCTGGTTGTGTATTTTAAGAACATCCCCCAGGTTGTAGTTTTTCATCTTCAGTGGCAGGAAGACAGAAGTGCAACAATAGACAGCAGAGTATGTGCAGGTCTCCATGGAGACCCCTGAACACTTGAATAGCGCTTCAGAGCCTCCTTCTGCTCTGCGTCAGTGAGGAGCATAGTCATACCTGCAGGTAGCCCCACAAAGAGCAGGTGTTCTCCCCCTGCATACCTGTGCACAGGGTGGGCCCCCAGCGCCCCCCACATGTTACCACACAAAGGTCCCCTCCAGCTATAGCCACATTTTACCACACAAAGGTCCCCTCCAGCTACAGCCACATTTTACCACACAAAGTCCCCTCCAGCTACAGCCACATTTTACCACACAAAGGTCCCCTCCAGCTACAGCCACATTTTACCACACAAAGTCCCCTCCAGCTACAGCCACATTTTACCACACAAAGTCCCCTCCAGCTACAGCCACATTTTACCACACAAAGGTCCCCTCCAGCTACAGCCACATTTTACCACACAAAGGTCCCCTCCAGCTACAGCCACATTTTACCACACAAAGGTCCCCTCCAGCTACAGCCACATTTTACCACACAAAGTCCCCTCCAGCTACAGCCACATTTTACCACACAAAGGTCCCCTCCAGCTACAGCCACATTTTACCACACAAAGTCCCCTCCAGCTACAGCCACATTTTACCACACAAAGTCCCCTCCAGCTACAGCCACATTTTACCACACAAAGGTCCCCTCCAGCTACAGCCACATTTTACCACACAAAGTCCCCTCCAGCTACAGCCACATGTTACCACACAAAGGTCCCCTCCAGCTACAGCCACATTTTACCACACAAAGGTCCCCTCCAGCTACAGCCACATTTTACCACACAAAGGTCCCCTCCAGCTACAGCCACATTTTACAACAAAGTCTCCTCCAGCTACAGCCACATTTTACCACACAAAGGTCCCCTCCAGCTACAGCCACATTTTACCACACAAAGGTCCCCTCCAGCTACAGCCACATTTTACCACACAAAGGTCCCCTCCAGCTACAGCCACATTTTACAACAAAGTCCCCTCCAGCTACAGCCACATTTTACCACACAAAGGTCCCCTCCAGCTACAGCCACATTTTACCACACAAAGGTCCCCTCCAGCTACAGCCACATTTTACCACACAAAGGTCCCCTCCAGCTACAGCCACATTTTACAACAAAGTCCCCTCCAGCTACAGCCACATTTTACCACACAAAGGTCCCCTCCAGCTACAGCCACATTTTACAACAAAGTCCCCTCCAGCTACAGCCACATTTTACCACACAAAGTCCCCTCCAGCTACAGCCACATTTTACCACACAAAGGTCCCCTCCAGCTACAGCCACATTTTACCACACAAAGTCCCCTCCAGCTACAGCCACATTTTACCACACAAAGGTCCCCTCCAGCTACAGCCACATTTTACAACAAAGTCCCCTCCAGCTACAGCCACATTTTACCACACAAAGGTCCCCTCCAGCTACAGCCACATTTTACCACACAAAGGTCCCCTCCAGCTACAGCCACATTTTACCACACAAAGGTCCCCTCCAGCTACAGCCACATTTTACAACAAAGTCCCCTCCAGCTACAGCCACATTTTACCACACAAAGGTCCCCTCCAGCTACAGCCACATTTTACCACACAAAGGTCCCCTCCAGCTACAGCCACATTTTACCACACAAAGGTCCCCTCCAGCTACAGCCACATTTTACAACAAAGTCTCCTCCAGCTACAGCCACATTTTACCACACAAAGGTCCCCTCCAGCTACAGCCACATTTTACCACACAAAGGTCCCCTCCAGCTACAGCCACATTTTACCACACAAAGGTCCCCTCCAGCTACAGCCACATTTTACAACAAAGTCCCCTCCAGCTACAGCCACATTTTACCACACAAAGTCCCCTCCAGCTACAGCCACATTTTACCACACAAAGGTCCCCTCCAGCTACAGCCACATTTTACCACACAAAGGTCCCCTCCAGCTACAGCCACATTTTACAACAAAGTCTCCTCCAGCTACAGCCACATTTTACCACACAAAGTCCCCTCCAGCTACAGCCACATTTTACCACACAAAGGTCCCCTCCAGCTACAGCCACATTTTACCACACAAAGGTCCCCTCCAGCTACAGCCACATTTTACCACACAAAGTCCCCTCCAGCTACAGCCACATTTTACCACACAAAGGTCCCCTCCAGCTACAGCCACATTTTACAACAAAGTCCCCTCCAGCTATAGCCACATTTTACCACACAAAGTCCCCTCCAGCTACAGCCACATGTTACCGCTGCAATGCTCCCGTACCCTAAGCCTGTATTTAAGGCCTGGAGGGGGATCAATACACTGTTGCGCTACTCAATCTTTTTAGCCAGGAGAAAAGCTGCTTTTTTTGGCAGGGGGAGGAGGGACGGATGTTTTTGTCATTCATAAGCTTTACTGACAAATCCTTTGACATCATTTGTGGAGGGTATCGATGACTGCTTCCTCCCGCCACAGAAGAAACATTTATCTGTCTGTGCCGCTGGACAGCCTGCGGGCCACCTCTCCCCTGCTCCTACAGCTCAAGGCATCAGCATTGCTGTCAAGTTCAAAGGTCACAGTGGGGAGGAGGGAGGGGGGGTGTTGGACAGGGAAACAGTTGCCATCACCTACTGGAGGCTCGGGGGGGGGGCTCTGTTTCATACCTGGTCTCACCCACCCAACCTGGATCAACATCCGTGTGTGTATGTGTGTGAGAGTGTTATGGATCAGGGTAACTAACACACAGAGGAATGTTCACCCATTTCTCCAGTGAACACATATAAGAGCTCGGCACTTATAAATAACTGAAATGCATTAAATTATAATATTAATTATGATTAATAAATAAGAGCATGGCCTGTAATCCCAGTGTTCTCTGGAGAAGAGCAGATGAAATAAGAAACCACTGATACTGAGAAGAGAGCAGATGTAGCAATATTATTTTTAATAAGTTAATGTTAATATGCGCCCATATACCTGCACCCCCCAAGGTTTGAGCATACACACACAGTACCCTGGTCTGTGGGAAGAGAGCTATACATACACACTTTATATATTTAGACCTGATATATGCTGTTTGCTATGGTCATATAATTGGGGGGTGAGGTGTAGGGTGTGGTGGGGGTGGGGGGTGTGGGGTGGGAGGTGGGGTGGGAGGTGGGGGGGGGGCTGCGGAGGCAGAGATGGGGCGGTGTGTTTTTGCAGTTGTGGTTTGTTGGAGCAATGCCAAACCTCTTAACCCGTGGTTATTAAAAAAGCCAGACCATGCACAGTTAATATTACCACGCTGGGGGGGGGGGGGGGGGAGTGGTGGTAGGAGAGTGAAAGGAAAACAGTGTAAGAAAGTTGAGTGAAAGGGAAACTACCACAAGCATCATTTTGGTGATTATAGCTGTAATTAAGCTGTAGTTGCTAAAGCAGTAGTTATAGCAGTATCTATAGAAGTAGTTTTAGCAGCAGTTATTACTGTAGATATAGCAGTAGTTATTAGTGTAGATATAGCAGTAATCTGCCAGCACATTTACGGGTTATTGCATTTTTGTTCTTTAGTGTATTAGTATGTTCTTGCTTTGGCAACACAAATGCATATTATAGGTAAGCGAGTGTAACGGGAGTGGACTGTGTGCTGGTGACCTCTGACCTGCAGAGCCGTGGTGGTTTCTGGGAGAGGGGGGTGAGACAGTGTTAATTGGGAAGGGCGTCTGGGACTGAGTTTATTTTGAAAATCTGTTTGAGGTCCTGGTGCAGCTGGATTAAACGGCTTTAGCAACAGCGAGACTGACCAAGGTCATCACTGTGTGGACTATGCAGACTGACCACCGCGTGCTCTCACTCTCTCTCTTTATCAGAATATAAATATGCCAAAAAGAAAGAGAGTGCAGGAATGTTTTGAGCAGGAAGGACAGGCACAGAGTTAATGAGTTTGCATACGATTATAGACCGAGTTTAGAACACCGCCCCCACCCCCCCCCCTACCGCCTCCCCTCTCTACATCAATTTTGATCATCAGCCCCCTGTTTGCTTCTCAAGCAGATAATGCACAAGACTCTGACCCAAATTACCCTACGATTGATTGGCTGATAGCAGCACTCCCAGGGAACTCTGATTGGCTGATAGCACCACTCCCAGGGGACTCTGATTGGCTGATAGCACCACTCCCAGGGGACTCTGATTGGCTGATAGCAGCACTCCCAGGGAACTCTGATTGGCTGATAGCACCACTCCCAGGGGACTCTGATTGGCTGATAGCAGCACTCCCAGGGGACTCTGATTGGCTGATAGCAGCACTCCCAGGGGACTCTGATTGGCTGATAGCAGCACTCCCAGGGGACTCTGATTGGCTGATAGCAGCACTCCCAGGGGACTCTGATTGGCTGATAGCAGCACTCCCAGGGAACTCTGATTGGCTGATAGCACCACTCCCAGGGGGCTCTGATTGGCTGATAGCAGCACTCCCAGGGGACTCTGATTGGCTGATAGCAGCACTCCCAGGGGACTCTGATTGGCTGATAGCAGCACTCCCAGGGGACTCTGATTGGCTGATAGCAGCACTCCCAGGGGACTCTGATTGGCTGATAGCAGCACTCCCAGGGGACTCTGATTGGCTGATAGCAGCACTCCCAGGGGACTCTGATTGGCTGATAGCAGCACTCCCAGGGGACTCTGATTGGCTGATAGCAGCACTCCCAGGGGACTCTGATTGGCTGATAGCAGCACTCCCAGGGGACTCTGATTGGCTGATAGCAGCACTCCCAGGGGACTCTGATTGGCTGATAGCAGCACTCCCAGGGGACTCTGATTGGCTGATAGCAGCACTCCCAGGGGACTCTGATTGGCTGATAGCAGCACTCCCAGGGACTCTGATTGGCTGATAGCAGCACTCCCAGGGGACTCTGATTGGCTGATAGCAGCACTCCCAGGGGACTCTGATTGGCTGATAGCAGCACTCCCAGGGACTCTGATTGGCTGATAGCAGCACTCCCAGGGGACTCTGGCCAAAAGAGCTCCGCCCTTTTATTTTTCATTTTTTCTTCTTTTTCCACTATCACTCTCTGCTCATGTACCCCCCCCCGCCCCCGTCCCTTATCATCAGTCTCCTCTCTGTGCAACATTCCCCCTCAACAGTCTGACTGACAGGTGTCACTCACTTCAGACACGGAGACACTCTACTCTGAATTGACTAAATGTGTGGCATAAAAGAAGGCAGATGGTGGCGCGGGACCCTGTGCATAACTGGGTGTAAGAGAAAGGGGGGACCCTGTGCATAACTGGGTGTAAGAGAAAGGGGGGACCCTGTGCATAACTGGGTGTAAGAGAAAGGGGGAGAGGAGTGGAGGGTTCATGACTGACAGACACAAATGCAGGCCCACTGCTCGTGATCTTCAAGTATTCACCACCGCCCTCTTCCTCCTCATTTAAGAATTTACGCAAGATTTCAACACACTCTGATCCAATGGAACACTGAAAGACTTTACGCACTCTTATCCAAACGAGTGGGAAAGAGAACCCTAACCCTAACCCTAACCCTAACCCAACACACACTGATCCAATGGAACACTGAAAGACTTTACGCACTCTTATCCAAACGAGTGGGAAAGAGATGGAAGGGTCTGGCGCAGATGTGCAATACTTCTCCCTGCTAAACATCTGTGTCAGACTGTGTTACTGTGTTACTTTTCCAGTTGCTGTTTTTTCCAAAGTAACAAGTTGTTTCGGCAACATATCAATGGCAGATATAGCTCGCTGTTTAACTCGGCTAACATAATTATTTTTGTTGCATTTTACTAAAAACAACTCCTCATATAATTAAGATATAAGTAAGATAAACCTTACTTACATTGTTAATCTAACATTAGCTATTTACTATCATATAACACAGCTATATTGATATAAGATGTTACCAAAAATGTATCTTAAAACTATCACTTTTTAACTGTGTTGTGTTGGTAGGATTTACATATCTGAAAAAACTATACTATACATATACTAACTATACTTAGCGAAATATCTGGCTGTTTTAAAGACAAACTAACGTAATGGTCCTGCATTGCTTTGGAGGGTAGATATCCTGCCTTGCCTAATCTCTCCGGAACGGTCAAGTCAGAACTCGTTTCCGGATAGGAGACCGACTGTATTTGTGAATGGGGAAGGCCTCTACCTCTATCAACACACTGTGCTCCAATCACAGCAAGGCTTCTATCATAGCGCTCTCACTCTGCACCAGTCACAGTGAGCCTTGCATCCACACACTCTCTGTGCTCCAATCACAGCAAGGCTTCTATCATAGCGCTCTCACTCTGCACCAGTCACAGTGAGCCTTGTTGCAGTGCCACTTTTGGTTCAGTCCTCATGAGGTTCATTTTTTTCTCCCTCCTCCTAGTACTAAGAAGGAATGACTGATATGATAAAATAATGAAGAGGGGGGGGGGGGGGTTATGGGCGGGTGGTGTGTGTGGGGTTGGGGGTATGTGGGGGTGGTGTGTGTGGGAGGGTGGGGTTGGGGGTATGGGCGGGTGGTGTGTGTGGGGTTGGGGGTATGTGGGGGTGGTGTGTGTGGGGTTGGGGGTATGTGGGGGTGGTGTGTGTGGGAGGGTGGGGTTGGGGGTATGGGCGGGTGGTGTGTGTGGGGTTGGGGGTATGTGGGGGTGGTGTGTGTGGGGTTGGGGGTATGTGGGGGTGGTGTGTGTGGGAGGGTGGGTTTGGGGGTATGTGGGGGTGGTGTGTCTGGGAGTGTGGGGTTGGGGTTATGGGCGGGTGGTGTGTGGGAGGGTGGGGTTAGGGGTATGTGGGGGTGGTGTGTGTGGGAGTGTGGGGGTGTGGGAGGGTGGGTTTGGGGGTATGTGGGGGTGGTGTGTGGGAGTGTGGGGTTAGGAGTGTGGGAGGGTGGGTTTGGGGGTATGTGGGGGTGGTGTGTGTGGGAGTGTGGGGTTAGGTGTGTGGGAGGGTGGGGTTGGCTGTATGTGGGGGTGGTGTGTGTGAGGGTGAGGTTAGGGGTATGTGGGGGTGGTGTGTGTGTGGGGGTGTGGGGTTGGCTGTATGGGCGGGTGGTGTGTGTGGGAGGGTGGGGTTGGCTGTATGTGGGGGTGGTGTGTGTGGGAGTGTGGGGTTGGCTGTATGTGGGGGTGGTGTGTGTGGGGGTGTGGGGTTGGCTGTATGTGGGGGTGGTGTGTGTGGGGGTGTGGGGTTGGCTGTATGTGGGGGTGGTGTGTGTGTGGGGGTGTGGGGTTGGCTGTATGTGGGGGTGGTGTGTGTGGGAGTGTGGGGTTGGCTGTATGTGGGGGTGGTGTGTGTGGGAGTGTGGGGTTGGCTGTATTTGGGGGTGGTGTGTGTGGGGGTGTGGGGTTGGCTGTATGTGGGGGTGGTGTGTGTGGGGGTGTGGGGTTGGCTGTATGTGGGGGTGGTGTGTGTGGGAGTGTGGGGTTGGCTGTATGTGGGGGTGGTGTGTGTGGGAGTGTGGGGTTGGCTGTATGTGGGGGTGGTGTGTGTGGGAGTGTGGGGTTGGCTGTATGTGGGGGTGGTGTGTGTGGGGGTGTGGGGTTAGGGGTATTTGCGGGTGGTGTGTGTGAGAGGGTGGGGTTGGCTGTATGTGGGGGTGGTGTGTGTGGGAGTGTGGGGTTGGCTGTATGTGGGGGTGGTTGTATGTGGGGGTGGTGTGTGTGGGGGTGTGGGGTTAGGGGTATTGGCGGGTGGGGGTTATCAGTGTGCTCAATGTGCTCTGTGCCATGGAGTAAATTTGTGAGAAGCCGTACGATGTGACATCATTTACTCAGAAATCCCTCATTTGTCAGCATTAATATTTCAGTGCAGCATTGCCTGCCAAACGGGTCCAGAGATGACTGATCAGTCCGTGTACAAAAACCACCGCTAATTTACTGAATATTTATGTGTGATGTCATGTGCAAGCCCCCCCCCCCCCCCCCCTCTCTCTCATTCTCTCAAATTCAAGTTCAAATGAGCTTTATTGGCATTACCACACATCAGCATAGTGTTGCCAAAGCAACAACAATAGCATCAGAAATGTGAGCAGTAATAATGCAAACAAGAGGGTGCTTGGAGGGGGGGAGGGGGGGGGAGGGGGGGTCATGGTAACAGCAATAACAATAAAAAGAAGAACAATATACTCTACTTACAATTAAGGGCTATTTGGGACTATTGTCCCCGTTTTAGCGGTGGTGGAGTTCCCTGTTCCCTGTTCTCTCATTCGCTCTCTTTCTCTCTCTCTCATTCGCTTTCCTTCTCTCTCTCTCATTCGCTTTCTTTCTCTCTCTCTCTCTCTCTCAGTCTCTCTCTCTCTCTCTCTCATTCTCTTTCTTTCTCTCTCTCTCTCTCTCTCTCATTCGCTCTCTTTCTCTCTCTCAGTCTCTCTCTCTGTCTCTCTCTTTCTCTCTCATTCGCTCTCTTTCTCTCTCTCTCAGTCTCTCGCTTTCTCTCTCATTCCCTCTCTTTCTCTCGCTCTCTTGCCCTCTCTCGCCCGCCCGTGCGTGGGCTAGTCGGGAGCACCTGGTGTGGGTCCAGTGATGGTACCGTTACCAGGTTACCGTTTGCAGCCTGCATGTTACCGCGGGCCTTTTACCCGACGTTACAGTGGGTAACTACCCCACCCCCCTCCACACCCCTGCGTTAGCCCAGCCCTCCAATACCCTCATTATACCGTCACTAATTACAAATTCTTAAGTCATGTGCCAGGCATTTAAATAAGACGGTTCAGCAGCATATGGCATAATATCCTATTAATGAACACTCTAAATTCAAAGTCAGGTCAGATGCTCATTCCGTGTGTGTCACTGATCCGGGGTGGGGGGCGGGGGGGTTGGTGTATGATGGGGGGGGGGGGTAAAAGTGACCTTCTTTTAAAATGCACAGACTGATTTGACAGGACAGAAGCCGCAAGCAAAGCTCATTGTTTTACTTGTTTAATTTTTTTCCACGGGAATTATTGATGTTTGGTGATGGCAGGGCTGGGGGTTAGGAGCGAACGGCCCGGAAGCTTCCACATATAATTTACCTGATGGGTCTGTCTCTCTTCTCCTCGATATCCTATCTCTTGCTGTCAGATTGAAATAGTTTTTTTATTGGCATGACTTCAGTGTGTGTAGTTATGCCACAGCAGGGTAAACAGCTCAAATGCACAGGTGTACACAGCTATGTGTAAATGCAATGGTTACACACCCTGATAATAATACTAGTTTAATTTATGTACTAATATAAATATTATTGTAAAAAGTAAAAAAGTTTGAAAAATGTATGTCTTGACATTTTTCTCTTTCCCTCTCTCTATCCATCTCTTTCTCTCCCCACTCTCTATCCATCTCTCCCTCTCTCTTTCTTTCACCGCTCTCTGTCTATCTCTCCCTCTTTCTCTTTCCCTGTCTTGGGGAAACCCAAACCTTCTGCATGAGCATTAGAAACCCCCCCCCTCTCCTTGAGCGGAGAGTTTTTAATGCCCCCCTGTCAAACAGAAGAGAGATGGATACCCCTCACACCCCCCCCCCCCCCCCCCCCGCACCCCCGCACCCCCGCACCCCCAGGCGCAAATGGAGGCATTCAGCGGGATTTTGTCTCCAGGCGTGATGGATCGGACGATGGCAGACGCGTCTCAGTCTAGTTTAATCGAGAGTTAATCTCCAGAGATGACCCTGTGTGGTGCTGTTGGTGGGAGGGGGGATTGGAGGGGGGGGTCACCTCTGTTTCAGGTGAGAGGGAGAAATACCTGGCTCTTGTCCCACCTGACATCCCAACAACTCTCAGTCAATTCCAGGGCCCCCTAGACCTTGTGATGTCATCTCAAGCAGGTCCAGCTGCTTAATCATGTACTGGACTACAACAGGTCCAGCTGCTTAATCCTGTACTGGACTACAACAGGTCCAGCTGCTTAATCATGTACTGGACTACAACAGGTCCAGCTGCTTAATCCTGTACTGGACTACAACAGGTCCAGCTGCTTAATCATGTACTGGACTACAACAGGTCCAGCTGCTTAATCCTGTACTGGACTACAACAGGTCCAGCTGCTTAATCCTGTACTGGACTACAACAGGTCCAGCTGCTTAATCCTGTACTGGACTACAACAGGTCCAGCTGCTTAATCCTGTACTGGACTACAACAGGTCCAGCTGCTTAATCCTGTACTGGACTACAACAGGTCCAGCTGCTTAATCCTGTACTGGACTACAGCAGGTCCAGCTGCTTAATCCTGTACTGGACTACAACAGGTCCAGCTGCTTAATCATGTACTGGACTACAACAGGTCCAGCAGCTTAATCCTGTACTGGACTACAACAGGTCCAGCTGCTTAATCATGTACTGGACTACAACAGGTCCAGTTGCTTAATCCTGTACTGGACTACAACAGGTCCAGCTGCTTAATCCTGTACTGGACTACAACAGGTCCAGCTGCTTAATCATGTACTGGACTACAACAGGTCCAGCTGCTTAATCCTGTACTGGACTACAACAGGTCCAGCTGCTTAATCATGTACTGGACTACAACAGGTCCAGCTGCTTAATCCTGTACTGGACTACAACAGGTCCAGCTGCTTAATCCTGTACTGGACTACAACAGGTCCAGCTGCTTAATCATGTACTGGACTACAACAGGTCCAGCTGCTTAATCCTGTACTGGACTACAACAGGTCCAGCTGCTTAATCATGTACTGGACTACAACAGGTCCAGCTGCTTAATCCTGTACTGGACTACAACAGGTCCAGCTGCTTAATCATGTACTGGACTACAACAGGTCCAGCTGCTTAATCATGTACTGGACTACAACAGGTCCAGCTGCTTAATCATGTACTGGACTACAACAGGTCCAGTTGTAGTTCTAAGGTACCGCCGAGCTGGATCACCTTCGGGAAAACTGAGGGGTGTAAAAATGATGGCAGTCAGATAGCTGAGCCCCAATTTCCTGCTGAAGCCTGACAGTGTGAATGAGATCAGGAAGATAAATAGGCTGTGTGGTTGGGTAGAAGCATGTTCTCAAGTGCTGCGTTCACCAATCACGTGATAGTGCTTTCAGTTTATTTTCACAAATATTACAGCCTTACGTGATGAGTGCAGTACTGCCGTATGTCCATAGAGGGCACTGTTTATGTTTTCATCACACAGCGCTGAGTAATGTTCTTTGATTCGTTATATTTTATCATTTATTTTTTTCCTTCTCCCAGCTGCATCACGCTCACGCATAGAAAGTGGAGGTTCGGTTAAGACAGAAAAAAAGTCTCTCTCTCTCTCTCTCACATACTCTCCCTTTCTCTCTCTCTCTCTCTCTCTCACACACTCTCCCTTTCTCTCTCTCTCTCTCTCTCTCTCACACACTCTCCCTTTCTCTCTCTCTCTCTCTCTCTCTCTCACACACTCTCCCTTTCTCTCTCTCCCCTCATCTCTCTCTCTCTCTCTCTTGGCACACAGGGTTGCCAGGTTGTAGGATTTACCTCAGATCCTGAGGGTTTCTTTATGAACTGAAGATCTGGGAGGAGCGCAGCAGGGAGACATACTTGTGGCAATGGAAGGAGGGATGACAGAGAGCAGAAATGCAAGATGGACAGAGAGAGAGGAAATGAGAAAGAGGGAAGGAGATATAGAGAGAAGGATAGACAGGATGAGCTTGGCATGCAGGCTGTCCAGAAACCACGCAGAAAAGATGGAATGAACAGAGTTAAATGTAATGGTGTATATACAGTGCAGTGCAGTCCGTATGGAATGAACAGAGTTAAATGTAATGGTGTATATACAGTGCAGTGCAGTCCGTATGTATTAACAGAGTTAAATGTAATGGTGTATATACAGTGCAGTGCAGTCCGTATGTATTAACAGAGTTAAATGTAATGGTGTATATACAGTGCAGTGCAGTCCGTATGTATTAACAGAGTTAAATGTAATGGTGTATATACAGTGCAGTGCAGTCCGTATGGAATGAACAGAGTTAAATGTAATGGTGTATATACAGTGCAGTGCAGTCCATATGGAATGAACAGAGTTAAATGTAATGGTGTATATACAGTGCAGTGCAGTCCGTATGGAATGAACAGAGTTAAATGTAATGGTGTATATACAGTGCAGTGCAGTCCATATGGAATGAACAGAGTTAAATGTAATGGTGTATATACAGTGCAGTGCAGTCCGTATGTAATGAACAGAGTTAAATGTAATGGTGTATATACAGTGCAGTGCAGTCTGTATGTATTAACAGAGTTAAATGTAATGGTGTATATACAGTGCAGTCCGTATGTAATGAACAGAGTTAAATGGAATGGTGTATATACAGTGCAGTGCAGTCTGTATGTATTAACAGAGTTAAATGTAATGGTGTATATACAGTGCAGTGCAGTCCGTATGTATTAACAGAGTTAAATGTAATGGTGTATATACAGTGCAGTGCAGTCCGTATGTATTAACAGAGTTAAATGTAATGGTGTATATACAGTGCAGTGCAGTCCGTATGTATTAACAGAGTTAAATGTAATGGTGTATATACAGTGCAGTGCAGTCCGTATGTAATGAACAGAGTTAAATGTAATGGTGTATATACAGTGCAGTGCAGTCCGTATGTAATGAACAGAGTTAAATGTAATGGTGTATATACAGTGCAGTGCAGTCCGTATGTATTAACAGAGTTAAATGTAATGGTGTATATACAGTGCAGTGCAGTCCGTATGTATTAACAGAGTTAAATGTAATGGTGTATATACAGTGCAGTGCAGTCCGTATGTATTAACAGAGTTAAATGTAATGGTGTATATACAGTGCAGTGCAGTCCGTATGGAATGAACAGAGTTAAATGTAATGGTGTATATACAGTGCAGTGCAGTCCATATGGAATGAACAGAGTTAAATGTAATGGTGTATATACAGTGCAGTGCAGTCCGTATGGAATGAACAGAGTTAAATGTAATGGTGTATATACAGTGCAGTGCAGTCCATATGGAATGAACAGAGTTAAATGTAATGGTGTATATACAGTGCAGTGCAGTCCGTATGTAATGAACAGAGTTAAATGTAATGGTGTATATACAGTGCAGTGCAGTCTGTATGTATTAACAGAGTTAAATGTAATGGTGTATATACAGTGCAGTCCGTATGTAATGAACAGAGTTAAATGGAATGGTGTATATACAGTGCAGTGCAGTCTGTATGTATTAACAGAGTTAAATGTAATGGTGTATATACAGTGCAGTGCAGTCCGTATGTATTAACAGAGTTAAATGTAATGGTGTATATACAGTGCAGTGCAGTCCGTATGTATTAACAGAGTTAAATGTAATGGTGTATATACAGTGCAGTGCAGTCCGTATGTATTAACAGAGTTAAATGTAATGGTGTATATACAGTGCAGTGCAGTCTGTATGTAATGAACAGAGTTAAATGTAATGGTGTATATACAGTGCAGTGCAGTCCGTATGTAATGAACAGAGTTAAATGTAATGGTGTATATACAGTGCAGTGCAGTCCGTATGTATTAACAGAGTTAAATGTAATGGTGTATATACAGTGCAGTGCAGTCCGTATGTAATGAACAGAGTTAAATGTAATGGTGTATATACAGTGCAGTGCAGTCTGTATGTATTAACAGAGTTAAATGTAATGGTGTATATACAGTGCAGTCCATATGTAATGAACAGAGTTAAATGTAATGGTGTATATACAGTGCAGTGCAGTCTGTATGTATTAACAGAGTTAAATGTAATGGTGTATATACAGTGCAGTGCAGTCCGTATGGAATGAACAGAGTTAAATGTAATGGTGTATATACAGTGCAGTGCAGTCCGTATGTATTAACAGAGTTAAATGTAATGGTGTATATACAGTGCAGTGCAGTCTGTATGTATTAACAGAGTTAAATGTAATGGTGTATATACAGTGCAGTGCAGTCCGTATGTAATGAACAGAGTTAAATGTAATGGTGTATATACAGTGCAGTGCAGTCCGTATGTAATGAACAGAGTTAAATGTAATGGTGTATATACAGTGCAGTGCAGTCCGTATGTAATGAACAGAGTTAAATGTAATGGTGTATATACAGTGCAGTGCAGTCCGTATGTATTAACAGAGTTAAATGTAATGGTGTATATACAGTGCAGTGCAGTCCGTATGTATTAACAGAGTTAAATGTAATGGTGTATATACAGTGCAGTGCAGTCTGTATGTATTAACAGAGTTAAATGTAATGGTGTATATATACAGTGCAGTGCAGTCTGTATGTATTAACAGAGTTAAATGTAATGGTGTATATATACAGTGCAGTGCAGTCCGTATGTAATGAACAGAGTTAAATGTAATGGTGTATATGCAGTGCAGTCTGTATGTATTAACAGAGTTAAATGTAATGGTGTATATACAGTGCAGTGCAGTCTGTATGTATTAACAGAGTTAAATGTAATGGTGTATATACAGTGCAGTGCAGTCCGTATGTAATGAACAGAGTTAAATGTAATGGTGTATATACAGTGCAGTGCAGTCTGTATGTATTAACAGAGTTAAATGTAATGGTGTATATACAGTGCAGTCCGTATGTAATGAACAGAGTTAAATGTAATGGTGTATATACAGTGCAGTGCAGTCTGTATGTATTAACAGAGTTAAATGTAATGGTGTATATACAGTGCAGTGCAGTCTGTATGTATTAACAGAGTTAAATGTAATGGTGTATATACAGTGCAGTGCAGTCTTTATGTATTAACAGAGTTAAATGTAATGGTGTATATACAGTGCAGTGCAGTCTGTATGTATTAACAGAGTTAAATGTAATGGTGTATATACAGTGCAGTCCATATGTAATGAACAGAGTTAAATGTAATGGTGTATATACAGTGCAGTTCAGTCTGTATGTATTAACAGAGTTAAATGTAATGGTGTATATACAGTGCAGTGCAGTCCGTATGGAATGAACAGAGTTAAATGTAATGGTGTATATACAGTGCAGTGCAGTCTGTATGTATTAACAGAGTTAAATGTAATGGTGTATATACAGTGCAGTGCAGTCTGTATGTATTAACAGAGTTAAATGTAATGGTGTATATACAGTGCAGTGCAGTCCGTATGTAATGAACAGAGTTAAATGTAATGGTGTATATACAGTGCAGTGCAGTCCGTATGTAATGAACAGAGTTAAATGTAATGGTGTATATACAGTGCAGTGCAGTCTGTATGTATTAACAGAGTTAAATGTAATGGTGTATATACAGTGCAGTGCAGTCCGTATGTAATGAACAGAGTTAAATGTAATGGTGTATATACAGTGCAGTGCAGTCCGTATGTAATGAACAGAGTTAAATGCAATGGTGTATATACAGTGCAGTGCAGTCCGTATGGAATGAACAGAGTTAAATGTAATGGTGTATATACAGTGCAGTGCAGTCCGTATGTAATGAACAGAGTTAAATGTAATGGTGTATATACAGTGCAGTGCAGTCCGTATGTATTAACAGAGTTAAATGTAATGGTGTATATATACAGTGCAGTGCAGTCCGTATGTAATGAACAGAGTTAAATGTAATGGTGTATATACAGTGCAGTGCAGTCTGTATGTATTAACAGAGTTAAATGTAATGGTGTATATACAGTGCAGTGCAGTCTGTATGTATTAACAGAGTTAAATGTAATGGTGTATATACAGTGCAGTGCAGTCCGTATGTAATGAACAGAGTTAAATGTAATGGTGTATATGCAGTGCAGTGCAGTCTGTATGTATTAACAGAGTTAAATGTAATGGTGTATATACAGTGCAGTGCAGTCCGTATGTAATGAACAGAGTTAAATGTAATGGTGTATATACAGTGCAGTGCAGTCTGTATGTATTAACAGAGTTAAATGTAATGGTGTATATACAGTGCAGTGCAGTCTGTATGTATTAACAGAGTTAAATGTAATGGTGTATATACAGTGCAGTGCAGTCTGTATGTATTAACAGAGTTAAATGTAATGGTGTATATACAGTGCAGTGCAGTCTGTATGTATTAACAGGGTTAAATGTAATGGTGTATATACAGTGCAGTCCATATGTAATGAACAGAGTTAAATCTAATGGTGTATATACAGTGCAGTGCAGTCTGTATGTATTAACAGAGTTAAATGTAATGGTGTATATACAGTGCAGTCCGTATGGAATGAACAGAGTTAAATGTAATGGTGTATATACAGTGCAGTGCAGTCTGTATGTATTAACAGAGTTAAATGTAATGGTGTATATACAGTGCAGTGCAGTCTGTATGTATTAACAGAGTTAAATGTAATGGTGTATATACAGTGCAGTGCAGTCCGTATGTAATGAACAGAGTTAAATGTAATGGTGTATATACAGTGCAGTGCAGTCCGTATGTAATGAACAGAGTTAAATGTAATGGTGTATATACAGTGCAGTGCAGTCTGTATGTATTAACAGAGTTAAATGTAATGGTGTATATACAGTGCAGTGCAGTCCGTATGTATTAACAGAGTTAAATGTAATGGTGTATATACAGTGCAGTCCATATGTAATGAACAGAGTTAAATGTAATGGTGTATATACAGTGCAGTGCAGTCTGTATGTATTAACAGAGTTAAATGTAATGGTGTATATACAGTGCAGTGCAGTCCGTATGGAATGAACAGAGTTAAATGTAATGGTGTATATACAGTGCAGTGCAGTCTGTATGTATTAACAGAGTTAAATGTAATGGTGTATATACAGTGCAGTGCAGTCTGTATGTATTAACAGAGTTAAATGTAATGGTGTATATACAGTGCAGTGCAGTCCGTATGTAATGAACAGAGTTAAATGTAATGGTGTATATACAGTGCAGTGCAGTCCGTATGTAATGAACAGAGTTAAATGTAATGGTGTATATACAGTGCAGTGCAGTCTGTATGTATTAACAGAGTTAAATGTAATGGTGTATATACAGTGCAGTGCAGTCCGTATGTAATGAACAGAGTTAAATGTAATGGTGTATATACAGTGCAGTGCAGTCCGTATGTAATGAACAGAGTTAAATGCAATGGTGTATATACAGTGCAGTGCAGTCCGTATGGAATGAACAGAGTTAAATGTAATGGTGTATATACAGTGCAGTGCAGTCCGTATGTAATGAACAGAGTTAAATGTAATGGTGTATATACAGTGCAGTGCAGTCCGTATGTATTAACAGAGTTAAATGTAATGGTGTATATATACAGTGCAGTCCGTATGTAATGAACAGAGTTAAATGTAATGGTGTATATACAGTGCAGTGCAGTCTGTATGTATTAACAGAGTTAAATGTAATGGTGTATATACAGTGCAGTGCAGTCTGTATGTATTAACAGAGTTAAATGTAATGGTGTATATACAGTGCAGTGCAGTCCGTATGTAATGAACAGAGTTAAATGTAATGGTGTATATACAGTGCAGTGCAGTCTGTATGTATTAACAGAGTTAAATGTAATGGTGTATATACAGTGCAGTGCAGTCCGTATGTAATGAACAGAGTTAAATGTAATGGTGTATATACAGTGCAGTGCAGTCTGTATGTATTAACAGAGTTAAATGTAATGGTGTATATACAGTGCAGTGCAGTCTGTATGTATTAACAGAGTTAAATGTCATGGTGTATATACAGTGCAGTGCAGTCTGTATGTATTAACAGAGTTAAATGTAATGGTGTATATACAGTGCAGTGCAGTCTGTATGTATTAACAGAGTTAAATGTAATGGTGTATATACAGTGCAGTCCATATGTAATGAACAGAGTTAAATGTAATGGTGTATATACAGTGCAGTGCAGTCTGTATGTATTAACAGAGTTAAATGTAATGGTGTATATACAGTGCAGTGCAGTCCGTATGGAATGAACAGAGTTAAATGTAATGGTGTATATACAGTGCAGTGCAGTCTGTATGTATTAACAGAGTTAAATGTAATGGTGTATATACAGTGCAGTGCAGTCTGTATGTATTAACAGAGTTAAATGTAATGGTGTATATACAGTGCAGTGCAGTCCGTATGTAATGAACAGAGTTAAATGTAATGGTGTATATACAGTGCAGTGCAGTCCGTATGTAATGAACAGAGTTAAATGTAATGGTGTATATACAGTGCAGTGCAGTCTGTATGTATTAACAGAGTTAAATGTAATGGTGTATATACAGTGCAGTGCAGTCCGTATGTAATGAACAGAGTTAAATGTAATGGTGTATATACAGTGCAGTGCAGTCCGTATGTAATGAACAGAGTTAAATGCAATGGTGTATATACAGTGCAGTGCAGTCCGTATGGAATGAACAGAGTTAAATGTAATGGTGTATATACAGTGCAGTGCAGTCCGTATGTAATGAACAGAGTTAAATGTAATGGTGTATATACAGTGCAGTGCAGTCCGTATGTATTAACAGAGTTAAATGTAATGGTGTATATATATACAGTGCAGTGCAGTCCGTATGTATGAACAGAGTTAAATGTAATGGTGTATATACAGTGCAGTGCAGTCTGTATGTATTAACAGAGTTAAATGTAATGGTGTATATACAGTGCAGTGCAGTCTGTATGTATTTACAGAGTTAAATGTAATGGTGTATATACAGTGCAGTGCAGTCCGTATGTAATGAACAGAGTTAAATGTAATGGTGTATATACAGTGCAGTGCAGTCTGTATGTATTAACAGAGTTAAATGTAATGGTGTATATACAGTGCAGTGCAGTCCGTATGTAATGAACAGAGTTAAATGTAATGGTGTATATACAGTGCAGTGCAGTCTGTATGTATTAACAGAGTTAAATGTAATGGTGTATATACAGTGCAGTGCAGTCTGTATGTATTAACAGAGTTAAATGTAATGGTGTATATACAGTGCAGTGCAGTCTGTATGTATTAACAGAGTTAAATGTAATGGTGTATATACAGTGCAGTGCAGTCTGTATGTATTAACAGAGTTAAATGTAATGGTGTATATACAGTGCAGTGCA
>CM040402.1:128252150-128254650 GCA_022702515.1 Ilyophis sp. 1 JC-2022
TTGATTCTCCTGATTTGTAATGTATTTATGCACTTGTGTGAATTGGAACTTCTAATGTTTGTGATTTGTTATATGTTGTGTGTCTGCAACCATGTTTAATGTGCTGCTGCCTGTCTTGGCCAGGACACTCGTAAAAGAGATTTTTAATCTCAATGAGGCTTTTTCCTTGTTAAATAAAGGTTAAAATTTTTTTTAAAAATACACTCTCTCTCTCTCTCTGTCTCGCACGCTCTCACACATACACATAAACACACACACACACAGACAATACACACTCTCTCTGTCTCGCACGCTCTCACACATACACACACACACACACACACACACACACACAATACACACTCTCTCTGTCTCGCACGCTCTCACACATACACATAAACACACACACACACACACACACTCTCTCTGTCTCGCACGCTCTCACACATACACATAAACACACACACACACACACACACACTCTCTGTCTCGCACGCTCTCACACATACACATAAACACACACACACACAGACACACACTCTCTCTCTGTCTCGCACGCTCTCACACATACACACACACACACACACACACACACACACACAATACACACTCTCTCTGTCTCGCACGCTCTCACACATACACATAAACACACACACACACACACACACACTCTCTGTCTCGCACGCTCTCACACATACACATAAACACACACACACACAATACACACTCTCTCTGTCTCGCACGCTCTCACACATACACACACACACACACACACACACACACAATACACACTCTCTGTCTCGCACGCTCTCACACATACACATAAACACACACAATACACACACACACACACACAATACACACACTCTCGTTCTCTCTTACACATTCTTGCTCTCACACACACATTTACGCACACACACACTCTCACACAAACACATTTATACAGACACACACTATCTCTCACACACACACACACACACTGTCTATCTCGCTCTCTCACACACACATTTACACACACACACACACACACACACACTCTCTCTCGCTCTCTCTCACACACACACACACACACACACACACACTGTCTCTCTCTCTCTCTCACACACACATTTACACACACACACACACACTCACACACACACACACACACACACACACACACACTGTCTCTCTCTCTCTCTCACACACACATTTACACACACACACACACACACACTCACACACACACACACACACACACTGTCTCTCTCTCTCTCTCACAAACACATTTATACAGACACACACTATCTCTCTCTCTCACACACACACACACACACACTGTCTCTCTCGCTCTCTCACACACACATTTACACACACACACACACACACACACTGTCTCTCGCTCTCTCTCACACACACACACACACACACACACTGTCTCTCTCGCTCTCTCACACACACATTTACACACACACACACACACACACACACACTGTCTCTCTCTCTCTCTCACAAACACATTTATACAGACACACACTATCTCTCTCTCTCACACACACACACACTGTCTCTCTCGCTCTCTCACACACACATTTACACACACACACTGTCTCTCTCGCTCTCTCACACACACACACACTCCGGATATGCTCCTCTGCATTGTGGGAAAGAGAATCAGATGGGGTTAGAGTTGGGGGTGAGGGGTGTGTACGTGTGTGTCTTTGATGTCCTCGCACGTCCGCCTCAGAGACGTGGTTTTAGTCGTGGAGAGAGGTTGTTTTATGAGACAGCGCACTTCACAGTGTAGAGTTAACGGCAGGCAGGTGTGAGAGAGCCTCTGTGTTTGTCACACTGTGCTGTTGTCTGTAAATACAGATGTGCAGTGCGATCCAGATGTGTGCATGTGTCCTTTAACCATCTTTTCTGTGCAAAAACACTTAACACTTTAAAAAATATATATATTTCTACCAATTTTCATCTCATGTATTTTTTGCTCTATTTGGAAGGATCTTATTGGTCGGATGACCCCATCTGCAGCTTTGGAAACAATTAAGGGATCGGGAAGGTCTATTTTCTGAAAACAAATCGGGGTTAATCCACCAAATATTGATTATTGAACCCTTCTTATATTAGACATCGCATGCCACAGTCTATTTTTTATTTTTTTTTAGTTCAAAACAAAGGACAGTTCATCCAAAAATCTAGACTCTGAAAGTTTCAATTTCGTTTTTGAAAGTAGTGTCTGTGCTGTAGAACTGTTAGGCGTGTGAGCGTGTGGTTCCAGCACATCTTCTGTCTTATTCAATCTGTTAAGAGTGTCTGTGCTGTAGAACTGTTAGGCGTGTGAGCGTGTGGTTCCAGCACATCTTCTGTCTTATTCAATCTGTTAAGAGTGTCTGTGCTGTAGAACTGTTAGGCGTGTGAGTGTGTGGTTCCAGCACATCTTCTGTCTTATTCAATCTGTTAAGAGTGTCTGTGCTGTAGAACTGTTAGGCGTGTGAGCGTGTGGTTCCAGCACATCTTCTGTCTTATTCAATCTGTT
>CM040402.1:128259650-128264650 GCA_022702515.1 Ilyophis sp. 1 JC-2022
TATTTTTATTTCAGTTTCTCTCAGAGGCCACATGGGACTTACCACAATACCGCTCTCGGGTCTCGCACATGCTCAGTTCACACATCGCCCAAGCTCGGGTCTCGCACATGCTCAGTTCACACATCGCCCAAGCTCGGGTCTCGCACATGCTCAGTTCACACATCGCCCAAGCTCGGGTCTCGCACATGCTCAGTTCACACATCGCCCAAGCTTGGGTCTCGCACATGCTCAGTTCACACATCGCCCAAGCTCGGGTCTCGCACATGCTCAGTTCACACATCGCACAAGCTCGGGTCTCGCACATGCTCAGTTCACACATCGCCCAAGCTCGGGTCTCGCACATGCTCAGTTCACACATCGCACAAGCTCGGGTCTCGCACATGCTCAGTTCACACATCGCCCAAGCTCGGGTCTCGCACATGCTCAGTTCACACATCACACAAGCTCGGGTCTCGCACATGCTCAGTTCACACATCGCCCAAGCTCGGGTCTCGCACATGCTCAGTTCACACATCGCCCAAGCTTGGGTCTCGCACATGCTCAGTTCACACATCGCCCAAGCTCGGGTCTCGCACATGCTCAGTTCACACATCGCACAAGCTCGGGTCTCGCACATGCTCAGTTCACACATCGCCCAAGCTCGGGTCTCGCACATGCTCAGTTCACACATCGCACAAGCTCGGGTCTCGCACATGCTCAGCAGCAGCCAATAAGGCCAGCTCTGCCTGTAATAACCATATTCCATTGTTTCTGTCAGCCAATCAGGAGGCCAGCTCTGCCTGTAATAACCATATCCATTGTTTCTGTCAGCCAATCAGGAGGCCAGCTCTGCCTGTAATAACCATATTTCATTGTTTCTGTCAGCCAATCAGGAGGCCAGCTCTGTCTGTAATAACCATATCCATTGTTTCTGTCAGCCAATCAGGAGGCCAGCTCTGTCTGTAATAACTATATTCCATTGTTTCTGTCAGCCAATCAGGAGGCCAGCTCTGCCTGTAATAACCATATTCCATTGTTTCTGTCAGCCAATCAGGAGGCCAGCTCTGCCTGTAATAACCATATTCCATTGTTTCTGTCAGCCAATCAGGAGGCCAGCTCTGCCTGTAATAACCATATTCCATTGTGTCAGTGGTGCAGCCAGAGAGGGAGAAGAGTCAGCCATATTGATTGGCCGATTCCCCCAGCGTATTGAAACCAGTTATTGATTTTCTTTCTCTGCTTTTCCCCTCTCTTTTCTTAAACTGGAAAAGGTGCAGCGTTGGAGTGAAGAGATTTCTGCAGGGATTTGGGCTGAGATGAGCATCCCTGTGTAACGCTCTCTCAGGTGGATAGCGTTTGGGGGGGAACAGGTAATTGAATTGAACCCGCAGCCCCCTGGTGTGCGTTTGCTATCTGAGTGCATTGAGCGGGGGCGGGGCGGGCCTTATTGAAATCCCACAGTGTAGTACCTCATTAACGAGCCACCGTTCTACAGCTCTCTAGTTTTTATTATCATAGTCCTATTTATTATATTCATATTTCATTATTATCTTATTATAATAGTATATTATCTTAGTGTATTTATTAGTTCCCGCTAGATTTAATGTATAATTTGTTAATCCACTGTGTCACAGCTTCATAACTATAGTAGAGTTTCCAGAAAGCAGGTCCCCCCCCCACAGGAGAAGAAATCTAAAGGAGTGTTTACAGCTGTGACAGCAGGGCAGGTGTCATGTTACACCGCTGCCCGCCCCCCCCCACCACAGCCGGACGGGATTGCCCCAGTTGGGGGGGGTGGGTTGTGGCGGCACTCGTTTCCCTCTCAATTTGCGATTAACACCAAATTCTGACCGGCGAAGCCTGAAGGCAGGTGGCTGTGATACCCCCCCCACCCTCACGGCCCTGTTGCCTAGCAACGTGGGGATTGAAGGGGTGGGGATTTGGGCACCCAAGCGGCAGGAGGAGTTGTGGAGTGGAAGGAGGGTGGAGGGGGCCAGGTGGAGGGGGCCAGGGGGGGGGGGGGGGGGTGGTAGAATGGAGGGGTCAGTCTCTGTTGACCGCCCGGTTCATCCATGTGGGGAATGGGAGAGAGAGAGGCTGGGGAGGCACAGTTATCCTCCTCCTCTCTCGGGAGCCGTATCAGTGTTGGAGCACAGCGTGGGGGGGGGCGATACGATCTGCGCTCTGTGGTTCACTGTCTGAGGGGGGGGGGGGGCGCTGATCAAATGCTCTCAGGGTGAGAGTAGGAACCACCCCCCCCTCCCCTGCTATCAAACTGCTCACTGTGTGTGTAATGTGCCCGTGTGTGTGTCTGTTTGTAATGTGCTCCTGTGTGTGTGTGTGTGGCTGTGCATGTAATGTGCCCGTGTGTGTGTGTGTGTGTGTGTGTGTGTGTGTGTGTGCTTATTTGTGTAATTAAAAATGGTTTATGTTTTATGTTTAACTGCTGTCTCAAGTAAAACATTGAAATATTTATTTACATGTGTGTTTGTGTTGGGTTTTATTCTGCTCTCACAGGCAGCAGGGAATTCATCTGCTACATAGATGTAGAATTACTAGATCAGCTGGAACGTTGAGAGCAGTAGCTGGAGGCAGGCTGAGCTGGGCTGGGCTAGGCTGAGTTGAGCTAGGCTGGGCTGAGTTGAGCTAGGCTGGGCTGAGTTGAGCTAGGCTGGGCTAGGCTGGGCTAAGCTTAGCTTTGGACAGGAGCCTGTTCCTCGGTGATGGAAGCCGCTTTCATTCAGGTGGGGGTTTTAGTGTATCCAGCACTCTGTATTCCTCTGTGCAGGACCTTTGATTGGTCAGGGCCCCTAACATGGCATGGTGTCCAATTTCAGTCTCTATATCTACATATACCTTTTCTGTGAGAAAAGGGTTTTTTTCTAAGTATCTCCTTTTATGTTCATGTGAGTAAGAAGATTCTGTCAGATCATATACGGAGGCTGGGGGAGCTAGTAGGGTCCTGATCATATACGGAGGCTGGGGGAGCTAGTAGGGTCCTGATCATATACGGAGGCTGGGGGAGCTAGCAGGGTCCTGATCATATACGGAGGCTGGGGGAGCTAGTAGGGTCCTGATCATATACGGAGGCTGGGGGAGCTAGTAGGGTCCTGATCATATACGGAGGCTGGGGGAGCTAGCAGGGTCCTGATCATATACGGAGGCTGGGGGAGCTAGCAGGGTCCTGATCATATACGGAGGCTGGGGGAGCTAGTAGGGTCCTGATCATATACGGAGGCTGTGTGAGCTAGTAGGGTCCTGATCTCTACTCTCTCTAGGTCCTCTCTCTCTCTCTCTCTAGTAGGGTCCTCATATACGGAGGCTGGGGAGCTCAGGGTCCTGATCATATACCTGGGGAGCTCTCTCTCTCTCTCTCCTCTCTCTCTCTCTGATCTCTGGGCTGGGAGCTAGTCTCCTTCTCTCTCTCTCTCTCTAGGGTCCTGATCTCTACGGAGGCTGGGGGAGCTAGTCTCTCTGATCTCTCTCTCTCTCTCTCTCTCTCTGGGAGCTAGCAGGGTCCTGATCTCTCTCTCTCTCTCTCTCTCTCTCTCTCTGGGGAGCTAGTCTCTCTCTGATCATATCTCTCTCTCTCTCTCTCTGTCTCTCTCTCTCTCTCTCTCTCTCTCTGGGGGAGCTCTCTGGGGGAGCTCTCTGTCTCTCTCTCTCTCTTTCTCTCTCTCTCTTCCTCCTTCCCTCCCTCCCTCTCTGTCTCCCTCTCTCTCTCTCTCTCTTCCTCCTTCCCTCCCTCCCTCTCTGTCTCCCTCTCTCTCTCTCTCTCTCTCTCTCTCTCTCTCTCTCTCTCTCTTTCTGTCTCTCTCTCTCTGTAGGGCCAGGCTTGGCTGTGGCCGATGTGTATTAGAGGCTCTGCAATTTCACACCTGCTTACCTGCTTACTCCTGCCTGGGTCTGTGGCATAAAGAGGATTACAGAGAGAGGAAGTGGGGGGGAGGGGGGGGGGGCTCTGCTCCTGTTTAATGGACTCTGGCGAGCCCCCCAGCTCTGCTCCAGTGCTTTCACACTCTGATGCACACGGCCTGTGCATCCCCCCAAAACCGCACATGTGCCCCACGCCCCAACATTATGTTCTGTGTGTGTGTGTGTGTGTGTGCACGTACGTGGGTGTGTGTGTGTGTGTGTGCACGTACGTGGGTGTGTGTGCATGTACGTGGGTGTGTGTGTGTGTGTGCACGTACGTGGGTGTGTGTGTGTGTGTGTGTGTGTGTGTGTGTGTGCACGTACGTGGGTGCGTGATTGTGTGCACGTACGTGGATGTGTGTGTGTGTGTGTGTGCACGTTCGTGGGTGGGTGTGTGTGTGTGTGTGTGTGTGTGTGTGTGCACGTACATGGGTGTGTGTGTATGTGTGCACGTACGTGTGTGTGTGTGTGTGTGCACGTACATGTGTCTGTGTGTGTGTGTGTGCATGCACGTGGTTGTATGTGTGTGTGTGTGTGTGTGTGTGTCCAGTCCTGTTTCACAATCCAGAGGCTGGACCTCTGATCACTTCTCAAATAGAATAAAATTAACAAACAATCCATCTATATTTAATTACGCTTTTAATAATTGTCAATGAGCACTGTTTAACTTTTAATACGTACTGTCCTTAAAAGATAATTTACTTGTTCGGTAATTATCATTTTCCTATTAAAACCCCATAATATGGAGTTCTACCAGTCATTTTTAAGCAAATTGGACAATATTTTAAGTAACTATCTTTACAATTCGGTAATTAATTTCTCCCTGTAATCAGATAAATTGGTCACTTAATTAAAAATCTGTTAACTTCATAAATGGCAATTAGCACGAGGCCAATGCTTCCTGAAATGGTTGCTGCTGTTAGACGGATGGGGGAGTTGCTAGGCTAGGCTAGGCTAGGCTAAGAAGATCTGTTTATAGCACAAGATTCCTCTGATTAGATACAACCCGATAACAGGCTCCTCTTTTAAGTGATTCTTCATGCAGCTCCGTGCTTTATTTAATTTAGATGTGGCGATATGCATAAAATAAATTACTTTATGGTGTT
>CM040402.1:128269650-128304650 GCA_022702515.1 Ilyophis sp. 1 JC-2022
TGAAAGAGGGAGGGGCGAGAGAGAGAGAGTAGGAGATGGGGGGAGAGATGGAGGGATGGTGAGAGAGAGATGGAGGGATGAAGAGATGGTGGGGAGGGAGAGAGAGATGGAGGGATGATGAGATGTTGAAAACCAGAGAGGAGCATTCAGAATTCAGTGTGTAAATGCATTCGTAGATTAGATCAGTTTGTACTGTGATGTTCTGAAGGTCCAGACGGGTCCGTGTAACGTTTATCAATTTGATTTTCTGATAAATCTCAAATAGAAAAATTGGATTCAATATTAACATTTTCATTTTTTTATCCTTGAAATAATAGAAATGTTTGTAGGCTATAGCCTATAGTACGTCGGGTAAAAAATGCCAAAGTTAAAAGGTATGTTTTTACAACCACAACAATGTTACAGCTATTACAGCCACAATTTTTATATTATTTTAAGAATAACAAAATTAAAATTGAAATATTGAATCCAATTTTCTATTTTTCAACTTGAGATATATGCATAAAGAAATCAAACTTATAAGCTTTACATTGACCCAGACGGGCCGTTCTGCATGTATTGGGCTTATAAGGTCCAGATGGGCTGTTCTGCATGTATTCTTTTTCTAAGGTTCATACGGGCCGTTCTACATGCATTGGGCTTATAAGGTTCATATGGGCTGTGCTGCATGTATTATTTTTCCAAGGTTTATACGAGCTGTTCTGCATGTATTGGGTTTATAAGGTCCAGATGGGCTGTTCTGCATGTATTGGGCTTATAAGGTTCATACGGGCTGTTCTGCATGTATTGGGCTTATAAGATCCAGATGGGCTGTTCTGCATGTATTGGGATTATAAGGTCCAGATGGGCTGTTCTGCATGTATTGAGCTTATAAGGATCAGATGGGCTGTTCTGCATGTATTGGGCTTATAAGGTTCAGATGGGCTGTTCTGCATGTATTGGGCTTATAAGGTTCAGATGGGCTGTTCTGCATGTATTGGGCTTATAAGGTTCAGACGGGCTGTTCTGCATGTATTGGGCTTCTAAGGTTCAGATGGGCTGTTCTGCATGTATTGGGCTTATAAGGTTCAGATGGGCTGTTCTGCATGTATTGGGCTTATAAGGTTCAGATGGGCTGTTCTGCATGTATTGGGCTTATAAGATCCAGATGGGCTGTTCTGCATGTATTGGGCTTATAAGGTTCAGACGGGCTGTTCTGCATGTATTGGGCTTCTAAGGTTCAGATGGGCTGTTCTGCATGTATTGGGCTTTTTAAGGTTCAGATGGGCTGTTCTGCATGTATTGGGCTTATAAGGTTCAGATGGGCTGTTCTGCATGTATTGGGCTTATAAGGTTCAGACGGGCTGTTCTGCATGTATTGGGCTTCGAAGGTTCAGACGGGCTGTTCTGCATGTATTGGGCTTCTAAGGTTGAGATGGGCTGTTCTGCATGTATTGGGCTTATAAGGTTCAGATGGGCTGTTCTGCATGTATTGGGCTTATAAGGTTCAGACGGGCTGTTCTGCATGTATTGGGCTTCTAAGGTTCAGACGGGCTGTTCTGCATGTATTGGGCTTCTAAGGTTCAGACGGGCTGTTCTGCATGTATTGGGCTTCTAAGGTTCAGACGGGTTGTTCTGCATGTATTGGGCTATATTCTGTGTAGTTTAGTTCATGTTCTTTTTGATCCCTGTTCTTGCTGGCAGTGAGAGGAGACGGGCGCTGTCCTTGGTCCTTACTCAGCATGCTCAGATCAAGACTCAGGGAACTCTTACTAATGAATGGTAACTGGAGACAGTGTTGATTCCACTGGAGACAGGAGGAGTTTGTTTATGTTTGTAAAGTATCATTTACATCATGCTTATTCTTCACAAGGAGAAACATGTTTGATTTTGTACAAACTGTAGTATTTTTTTGTTTTTTTGTTTTTGTTTTAATAGATTGCTGAATGATTTGAAAAGGCTTGTGACAGGAGAAGGGTGTTGGTGCGTGGTTTGTGTGTGTGTGCGTGCATGTGGTTTGTGTTCTTATGTGCATGCGTGTGGTTTGTGTGTGTGCGTGTGGTTTGTGTGAGCATGTTTTCGTGCTTGTGGTTTGTGTGCGTGCATATAAATTAGTTTGTGTGTGTGCGTGCATGTTTGTGTGTGCATGTTTTTGTGCATGTTTCCATACGTGTGGTTTGTGTGTGTGCGTTTGTATCTGTGTGTGTGTGTAGAGGGACAGCGGTGAACAAGAGGGATTGGAGATGGGAGAAGAGGGTGTGTGTGTGTGTGTGTGTGTGTCCATCTTGCTGCGTCATGGATCGACTAGGCTACACTCGGACTCAGATAAGCGTATCTTTTTTCATTGCTTTCAGCTGTTGTTAGTTAATTGAACAGATTGGAGTCACTTGGTAGCTTAGTTTATTTTGAATTGTTTGCAGTCAATCGGTAGCTTGCTCGCTGTAATTGGGCCAACTACCTGTGTTGCTAATTAGATCTAGTTGTAACCAGTTTCACCTGTGTTAGCCCTGCAAGCAGCTGAGTGCAATTAAGTAACTGTTTAAAGCTAAAGCAGAGGCTGCCGTTATACGGTAACCTCATGATCAATTAAACTGACTTGCTTGTTTGTTCTGATCTTCACTAGGACTCTATCTAACCTCTCTTTTCACCCCCTACCATGTGTCTAACCCCCATTCCCCTGTGCTCTTTGCCTCCAACCTCCCTCCACTTCCTGGCTCTCACTGAGACCTGGATCACTCCAGATAACATTGCCACTCCAGCTGCTCTGTCTGATGGCTCCTCCTTCTCCCACACCCCTAGGGCCTCTGGCCAAGGTGGGGGCACTAGTTTGCTTATTTCTCATTCCTGGAAATTCTCCATGCCCTCTGTACACAGCCTAAATATCTCCTTCTTTGAGTTTCATGCAGTGACTGTAACTCACCTGTCTAAACTTAACATTGTTATTCCCTATCGCCCTCCAGGTCCGCTCTGCACTTTCCTGGATGAACTGGACAAATTTCCTGAGCTCCTTCCCTGAGGATAGCGCCCCTGTAATTCTACCGGGAAACTTCAAACTCCAACCAGAGAGCTCCCAGTTATCCAGTGTCGCCTCACTCCTCCAGTCCTTCTCCCTCACCCAGTCCCCATTGCCTGCCACCCATAAGGGTGGTCCAACTGGACCAGGAGCTGCGCCACGTCTGAACTCACGGTGACTCCGCACTCTCCACACTCTCTCGCACTCCTCTCTCTCTACCTCTGCTCTCTCTGCACTTCCTCTTCCTGCATTTTTTGTTAATTTGCCTATTTATGTTGCCACCTCCACCTGTAGCCTTATAAACTTCACCCCTAGTGGTTGAGACGTATCCGTCTCAATTAAAGTATTCATGTTTGCCTGAAGTTATAAACTACAGCTTTAAGAAAACCCCGTAAATTTTGACACAGTATTTTTTAAAAGGGTAGCCGCTTGCAAAAACCTCAGCTTCTCCAGTTACACTGCAGTGCCATAAAATAGGAGGGTGTTATTAATAGGCCAAAGCACTTACAACCCTCTTCTCGCCACAGACTGTAAAATGTATAAAATGCACCGTTTATACATGCTAAGAAAATCATGTTCACGTATAGAAACAATAACATATATTTTAAACGTTGTACAAATGAGCATTTGCCGTTTCCCCTTGCTTACCGTACTATATACAGTACCTGATGCACTTTCGGTTTAGAAGACATCAAATTTTTTTCTCAAATTTCTCATAGAAATATGTTTAGGAAACCAAGTACTTACCAGTATATTCAGCTACAGCTGTTTTCTGATTAAAGAGTTTATTTTGTTACATTTCGCCAAAGTCCTGTGCAGTAAACATTTCCACAGTGACCACCCGTCACACTTAGAGCTGAAATATGTTGCTGTTCTTGTGTAAATCCACACACACTTTTGTACGTTTTTTTTTAAACGTATTTAAATACATTCGGCAACATATGTTATGGTTATTGTATATATACTGTATGTGACTATTCTGAAATAAATGTATTCTGTTGCACATTTCTGAATGATACAGCTTCTTCTTCAATTCAAACTTTAAACCATGGATGTGCAAAAAAATTTTTTTGAGATATTGACATTTAAATAAAACTAGTAGAAACCAGGTGGAAATTGCCTCTGGAGGTCCAAAGTAAATAGGGTTAACTCCTGCCTCTCTCAGTCTCTCGACTCATTATGTCCTCTTGTTTCCAAACCAGCTTAATCATCACCCCCCTGCCCGTGGCTGACGGATTCTCTCCGATTCAGCAGAACCACGCTGCGAGCTGCTGAGAGAAAGTGGAAAAAATCCAGATCCCCAGATGACCTGGCCTCATATCACATGTGTGTCTAACCCACGTAAACTATTTTCTACCTTCTCTTTCTGGCTGATCCCTCCTCCACCCCCTCTCACCCTCTTCCCTCTCTGTAGATGACTTCCTGATCCACTTTGAGGAGAAGGTAGCCACGATCAGAAACTCTTTCACACATCCGGTGATGCCCCATATTCCCCATAATGAACCCACAGCTACACTTTTGTCTTTTAAGACTCTGGAGGACACAGATGTACTCCAACTTGTATCACACCAGCGTGCAACCACCTGCCCACTGGACCCCATCCCTTCGTCTATATCCGGTGAGGTCCTTCTATATCTTTCCTCCATTATAAACACCTTCTTAACCTGTGGCTATGTTCCTGCTGTTTTCAAAACTGCCCGTGTTACCCCACTCTTTAAGAAACCTAGCTTGGACCCTTCTGATGTCAGAAACTATAATCCTGTGTCTCTCCTGCCGTTCCTGTCCAAAGCTCTTGAATGAGCTGCCCTTAACCAACTGTTTTTCTCCACTAGAACAACCTGCTCGACCCACATCAGTCCGGCTTCAGAACCGGGCACTCAACTGAAACTACACTCCTGGCTGTGACCGAGGCACTCGCCACTGCTAGAGCCTCCTCCCTCTGATTCTTCTTGACCTGTCTGCAGCATTCGACGCGGTCAACCACAAACTCCTGATCTCCACACTGGCTAAGATGGGCATCTCTGGAACTGCCCTTTTGGTTTACATTCTATCTCACAGATAGATCCTACTAAGTCTCTTGGAAGAGTTCTGTCTTTGCACCTCATCCCCTGTCTACAGGAGTCCCGCAGGGATCTGTACTGGGTCCTCTGCTGTTCTCTATTTATACCAAGTCTCTTAGTTCGGTTATTAATTCACATGGCTTTTCTTACCATAGTTATGCTGATGACACTCAACTCATTTGATGTCTAGCCATCACCTGAAGCTCAACCTCGACAAGACTGAGCTGCTCTTCATGCCATACAAGACCTTTCCGCTTCTAGACCTGTCCATCACCGTCGACAGAACCATGATGACCGCCTCCCGCTCTGCAAGAAACCTGGGGGTGGTCCTGGACAACCAGCTGGACTTCAAAGAACACATCCGGGCAATGGCACGGTCCTGCAGGTTCCTTCTGTACAACATCAGGAGGATTCGGCCATACCTGACCACCTACTTCACCCTGCTTCTCGTTCAGTACTTGGTCACCTCATGCCTGGACTACTGCAACTCCCTTCTCACAAGCCTAGCAGCCTGTGCCATTCTGCCCCTACAACTGGTCCAGAACGTGGCTGCTCGGCTTGTGTTCAACCTCCCGACGTTCTCACACGTCACCCCCCTGCTGAGGTCACTCCACTGGCTGCCGGTCATGGCCAGGATCAGGTTCAAAGTTATGACCCTGGCCTACACTGCAGCCAAAACATCAGGCTCCTCCTACCTACAGGACGTAATCCAGCACTACGCTCCTGCTCGACCACTTCGCTCTGCTGCTACAGGGTGACTTGCACTTCCCTTCCTCCGTGTTAATGGCTCTCGCTCGATCCGACTATGGAGCTTTTCAACCCTAGCTCCCCAGTGGTGGAACGAATTCCCCACTCTGCTGCTCTCAGCTGAAACACTGTCTGTTTTTCAGACTCCACCTTGACTAAACTACCTATATAGGGCCAATTCTATAGAACGTACTTCCTGTTTTTAATTAGTTTTTTTCCCCCCTATTTGTGTTTTATAGTTAAGAATGTATAGCTGACTGTATTCTATGTTCATTGCTAGGGATAGCTCCTACGTTGTGAGAAAGTTGTGCTTTGTCGGATCTGCTTTGTAGTCGCGTCAATGACCTTCATTATGCACTTATTGTACGTCGCTTTTGATAAAAACGTCTGGCAAATAATTGCAATGTAATGCATATGCGCACGTGTGTGTGTGTGTGTTTGTGTGTGTGTATGTGTAGAGGGACAGTGGTGAACAAGAGGGATGGGAGGAGAGGCTGTGTGCGTGCGTGCGTGCGCGTGTGCGCGTGTGCGTGTGTGTGTGTGTGTGTGTGTGTGGCTGTGTGTGGCTGGCTGTTGTAAGGGATTTTTGAGAGAGATAAATGGCGTACAGATGGCCCAATCAATATAATCAAATGAGATGTGTAGAATGGAGAAGTGGCCATCACTGATCATACCTCTCCAAGCTGAACCACAGTGTAGCACCAACACTCACAACCAAACACCAGCAATCACCAAACACTAACACCCACAACCCATCACACACAACCAAACACCAAACATAATTTATGTCACACGTTCCAAGAAAAGGCTTCCACAAAGGCTACTCACAAAGGCTTCCACAAAGGCTACTCACAAAGGCTACTCACAAAGTGTTTTCTCACTAAAGAATCTTCCGGGAGCCTCCTCGTTCCTCACTCCTCGCTCTTCCGAGACATTTCGCAGTTTGGAAAGACCTTAAAGATGGCGAACCTCGATCGATTTCCGGGTCAGGTGAGGAAAATCGTAATCCGCCCCTTTGGTGCATGGTGTATCCTCTTCTCCTCCACTACCACCCCCTCTCCTCCGTACCCTTGAAATGGATCTTTGTGTCCTAATCCAATGCTGCTGATTGCGTATTAATTACTACATATTAATTAATGTCTCGACGCAAACCGCAATGTCAGGCACATTGTATACTGTACATGCAACTACTTGTACTTGAAACGTTCAGGCAGTTTTGCATACTTCCGGGTAGGAGACGAGTGGAGGAAACGAGGTGAGGCGTGAAAAATATTGGGACGCACCCCATCACAGGTGTCAGAGGTACAGCAGAGGTGTGTGGCTGTGGGCATGGCAGGGGGGCTGGGTCAGGCCCACAGTAGGTTCTTCTTAAACTTTAGTTCTGTGTGAACTAAACCAAACCTCCTCACTGCCTCTCCTGGAGCCACACTTGTCTCTTTACTGCCACTCCTGGAGCCACACTTGCCTCTTTACTTTCCGTCTTTCGGATGAGACGTTAAACCGAGGTCCTGACTCACTGTGGTCATTAAAGATCCCATGACACTTATCGCAAAGAGTAGGGGTTTCCCCGGTGTCCTGGCTAAAACTCCCAACCCAGGCTCTTTCAATCTGCCACTGAATCATCCCCCAGTTTAATTGGAAAAAAAATTATTCTCTCCCTCTCCACCTCAGCTGATGTGTGGTGAGCATTGTGGCGCAAAATGGCTGCCGCTGCATCACCCAGGTGGGTGCTGCACATTAGTGGTGGTTGAGGCGAGTTTCCCCTTCATCATTGTAAGCGCTTTGAGTGTCGAGAAAGGCGCTATATAAATGCCAATAATTATTATTATTATTATTTACTGCCACTCCTGGAGCCACACTTGCCTCTTTACTGCCACTCCAGGAGCCACACTTGCCTCTTTACTGCCACTCCTGGAGCCACACTTGCCTCTTTACTGCCACTCCAGGAGCCACACTTGCCTCTTTACTGCCACTCCAGGAGCCACACTTGCCTCTTTACTGCCACTCCTGGAGCCACACTTGCCTCTTTACTGCCACTCCTGGAGCCGCACTTGCCTCTTTACTGCCACTCTTGGAGCCACACTTGCCTCTTTACTGCCACTCCTGGAGCCACATTTGCCTCTTTACTGCCACTCCTGGAGCCACACTTGCCTCTTTACTGCCACTCCAGGAGCCACACTTGCCTCTTTACTGCCACTCCTGGAGCCACACTTGCCTCTTTACTGCCACTCCAGGAGCCACACTTGCCTCTTTACTGCCACTCCTGGAGCCACACTTGCCTCTTTACTGCCACTCCAGGAGCCACACTTGCCTCTTTACTGCCACTCCTGGAGCCACACTTGCCTCTTTACTGCCACTCCAGGAGCCACACTTGCCTCTTTACTGCCACTCCAGGAGCCACACTTGCCTCTTTACTGCCACTCCTGGAGCCACACTTGCCTCTTTACTGCCACTCCAGGAGCCACATTTGCCTCTTTACTGCCACTCCTGGAGCCACACTTGCCTCTTTACTGCCACTCCAGGAGCCACACTTGCCTCTTTACTGCCACTCTTGGAGCCACACTTGCCTCTTTACTGCCACTCCAGGAGCCACACTTGCCTCTTTACTGCCACTCCAGGAGCCACACTTGCCTCTTTACTGCCACTCCAGGAGCCACATTTGCCTCTTTACTGCCACTCCTGGAGCCACACTTGCCTCTTTACTGCCACTCCTGGAGCCACATTTGCCTCTTTACTGCCACTCCAGGAGCCACACTTGCCTCTTTACTGCCACTCTTGGAGCCACACTTGCCTCTTTACTGCCACTCCTGGAGCCACACTTGCCTCTTTACTGCCACTCCAGGAGCCACATTTGCCTCTTTACTGCCACTCCAGGAGCCACATTTGCCTCTTTACTGCCACTCCAGGAGCCACACTTGCCTCTTTACTGCCACTCCTGGAGCCACACTTGCCTCTTTACTGCCACTCCAGGAGCCACATTTGCCTCTTTACTGCCACTCCAGGAGCCACACTTGCCTCTTTACTGCCACTCTTGGAGCCACACTTGCCTCTTTACTGCCACTCCTGGAGCCACACTTGCCTCTTTACTGCCACTCTTGGAGCCACACTTGCCTCTTTACTGCCACTCTTGGAGCCACACTTGCCTCTTTACTGCCACTCCTGGAGCCACACTTGCCTCTTTACTGCCACTCTTGGAGCCACACTTGCCTCTTTACTGCCACTCCTGGAGCCACACTTGCCTCTTTACTGCCACTCTTGGAGCCACACTTGCCTCTTTACTGCCACTCCAGGAGCCACACTTGCCTCTTTACTGCCACTCCTGGAGCCACACTTGCCTCTTTACTGCCACTCCAGGAGCCACATTTGCCTCTTTACTGCCACTCCAGGAGCCACACTTGCCTCTTTACTGCCACTCCTGGAGCCACACTTGCCTCTTTACTGCCACTCCTGGAGCCACACTTGCCTCTTTACTGCCACTCTTGGAGCCACACTTGCCTCTTTACTGCCACTCTTGGAGCCACACTTGCCTCTTTACTGCCACTCCTGGAGCCACACTTGCCTCTTTACTGCCACTCCTGGAGCCACACTTGCCTCTTTACTGCCACTCCTGGAGCCACACTTGCCTCTTTACTGCCACTCCAGGAGCCACACTTGCCTCTTTACTGCCACTCCAGGAGCCACACTTGCCTCTTTACTGCCACTCCTGGAGCCACACTTGCCTCTTTACTGCCACTCCTGGAGCCACACTTGCCTCTTTACTGCCACTCCAGGAGCCACACTTGCCTCTTTACTGCCACTCCAGGAGCCACACTTGCCTCTTTACTGCCACTCTTGGAGCCACACTTGCCTCTTTACTGCCACTCCTGGAGCCGCACTAGCCTCTTTACTGCCACTCCAGGAGCCACACTTGCCTCTTTACTGCCACTCCTGGAGCCACACAGTCAAATAGGTCTGATAATCAATCAATAAACTCCCCCAGGAGGGAAAACGGCTTTTTTACAGGAAAAGCCAAATACGATTATATATGAGCAAATTATACCAAGATGAGCAGAGTTTAATATATGGTAATTATTGGACAGGATATACGTACACACTGATTAGCATATCTTGAAGACCAGACAAGAGAGAGACGGTATTTCAGGTCTGATAAGAATTCTGTTTTTTCCCCCCTCTCTTCCTCAGTGTTGATGGAGACTGGATAGCAGGTCTCCGTGTGCTTCACATGTTCACATGTGCTGGCTACAACTATGTTAGTGATAAAACATCAACAGATACCCAAGATGCAGAAACACGACACAGCCTCAACACGCTGAGTCCGCCATACGGCACATGCGTGTGGCATTAAAATAGGAAAGAGCTTTGTGTCCTGTGCTGTGCTGCCTGACTGTGCATATACCACAGCTGCACCTGACTGTGCATATACCACAGCTGCTCCTGACTGTGCATATACCATAGCTGCTCCTGACTGTGCATATACCACAGCTGCACCTGACTGTGCATATACCACAGCTGCTCCTGACTGTGCATATACCACAGCTGCACCTGACTGTGCATATACCACAGCTGCACCTGACTGTGCATATACCACAGCTGCACCTGACTGTGCATATACCACAGCTGCTCCTGACTGTGCATATACCACAGCTGCACCTGACTGCATATACCACAGCTGCACCTGACTGTGCATATACCACAGCTGCTCCTGACTGTGCATATACCACAGCTGAACCTGACTGTGCATATACCACAGCTGCACCTGACTGTGCATATACCACAGCTGCACCTGACTGTGCATATACCACAGCTGCACCTGACTGTGCATATACCACAGCTGCACCTGACTGTGCATATACCACAGCTGCACCTGACTGTGCATATACCACAGCTGCACCTGACTGTGCATATACCACAGCTGCACCTGACTGTGCATATACCACAGCTGCACCTGACTGTGCATATACCACAGCTGCACCTGACTGTGCATATACCACAGCTGCACCTGACTGTGCATATACCACAGCTGCACCTGACTGTGCATATACCACAGCTGCTCCTGACTGTGCATATACCACAGCTGCACCTGACTGTGCATATACCACAGCTGCACCTGACTGCATATACCACAGCTGCTCCTGACTGTGCATATACCACAGCTGCACCTGACTGTGCATATACCACAGCTGCTCCTGACTGCATATACCACAGCTGCACCTGACTGCATATACCACAGCTGCTCCTGACTGCGCATATACCACAGCTGCACCTGACTGTGCATATACCACAGCTGCTCCTGACTGCATATACCACAGCTGCACCTGACTGTGCATATACCACAGCTGCACCTGACTGTGCATATACCACAGCTGCACCTGACTGTGCATATACCACAGCTGCACCTGACTGTGCATATACCACAGCTGCTCCTGACTGCATATACCACAGCTGCACCTGACTGTGCATATACCACAGCTGCACCTGACTGTGCATATACCACAGCTGCACCTGACTGTGCATATACCACAGCTGCACCTGACTGTGCATATACCACAGCTGCTCCTGACTGCATATACCACAGCTGCACCTGACTGTGCATATACCACAGCTGCACCTGACTGTGCATATACCACAGCTGCTCCTGACTGTGCATATACCACAGCTGCACCTGACTGTGCATATACCACAGCTGCACCTGACTGTGCATATACCACAGCTGCTCCTGACTGTGCATATACCACAGCTGCTCCTGACTGTGCATATACCACAGCTGCACCTGACTGTGCATATACCACAGCTGCACCTGACTGTGCATATACCACAGCTGCTCCTGACTGTGCATATACCACAGCTGCACCTGACTGTGCATATACCACAGCTGCACCTGACTGCATATACCACAGCTGCTCCTGACTGTGCATATACCACAGCTGCACCTGACTGTGCATATACCACAGCTGCACCTGACTGTGCATATACCACAGCTGCACCTGACTGTGCATATACCACAGCTGCACCTGACTGTGCATATACCACAGCTGCACCTGACTGTGCATATACCACAGCTGCACCTGACTGTGCATATACCACAGCTGCACCTGACTGTGCATATACCACAGCTGCACCTGACTGTGCATATACCACAGCTGCTCCTGACTGTGCATATACCACAGCTGCACCTGACTGTGCATATACCACAGCTGCACCTGACTGCATATACCACAGCTGCTCCTGACTGTGCATATACCATAGCTGCACCTGACTGCATATACCACAGCTGCTCCTGACTGTGCATATACCACAGCTGCACCTGACTGTGCATATACCACAGCTGCACCTGACTGCATATACCACAGCTGCTCCTGACTGTGCATATACCATAGCTGCACCTGACTGTGCATATACCACAGCTGCACCTGACTGTGCATATACCACAGCTGCACCTGACTGTGCATATACCACAGCTGCTCCTGACTGTGCATATACCACAGCTGCACCTGACTGTGCATATACCACAGCTGCACCTGACTGTGCATATACCATAGCTGCTCCTGACTGTGCATATACCACAGCTGCACCTGACTGTGCATATACCACAGCTGCACCTGACTGTGCATATACCACAGCTGCACCTGACTGTGCATATACCACAGCTGCACCTGACTGTGCATATACCACAGCTGCACCTGACTGTGCATATACCACAGCTGCACCTGACTGTGCATATACCACAGCTGCACCTGACTGTGCATATACCACAGCTGCACCTGACTGTGCATATACCACAGCTGCACCTGACTGTGCATATACCACAGCTGCACCTGACTGTGCATATACCACAGCTGCTCCTGACTGTGCATATACCACAGCTGCACCTGACTGTGCATATACCACAGCTGCACCTGACTGTGCATATACCACAGCTGCACCTGACTGTGCATATACCACAGCTGCACCTGACTGTGCATATACCACAGCTGCACCTGACTGTGCATATACCACAGCTGCAGCTGACTGTGCATATACCACAGCTGCTCCTGACTGTGCATATACCACAGCTGCACCTGACTGTGCATATACCACAGCTGCACCTGACTGTGCATATACCACAGCTGCACCTGACTGTGCATATACCACAGCTGCACCTGACTGTGCATATACCACAGCTGCAGCTGACTGCATATACCACAGCTGCTCCTGACTGTGCATATACCACAGCTGCAGCTGACTGTGCATATACCACAGCTGCAGCTGACTGCATATACCACAGCTGCTCCTGACTGTGCATATACCACAGCTGCACCTGACTGTGCATATACCACAGCTGCTCCTGACTGTGCATATACCACAGCTGCAGCTGACTGCATATACCACAGCTGCTCCTGACTGTGCATATACCACAGCTGCAGCTGACTGCATATACCACAGCTGCTCCTGACTGTGCATATACCACAGCTGCACCTGACTGTGCATATACCACAGCTGCACCTGACTGTGCATATACCACAGCTGCACCTGACTGTGCATATACCACAGCTGCTCCTGACTGTGCATATACTACAGCTGAACCTGACTGTGCATATACCACAGCTGCTCCTGACTGCATATACCACAGCTGCTCCTGACTGCATATACCATAGCTGAACCTGACTGTGCATATACCACAGCTGCTCCTGACTGTGCATATACCACAGCTGAACCTGACTGTGCATATACCACAGCTGCACCTGACTGTGCATATACCACAGCTGCTCCTGACTGTGCATATACCACAGCTGCTCCTGACTGTGCATATACCACAGCTGCACCTGACTGTGCATATACCACAGCTGAACCTGACTGTGCATATACCACAGCTGCTCCTGACTGCATATACCACAGCTGCTCCTGACTGCATATACCACAGCTGCAGCTGACTGTGCATATACCACAGCTGCAGCTGACTGTGCATATACCACAGCTGCACCTGACTGTGCATATACCACAGCTGCACCTGACTGTGCATATACCACAGCTGCAGCTGACTGCATATACCACAGCTGCTCCTGACTGTGCATATACCACAGCTGCAGCTGACTGTGCATATACCACAGCTGCAGCTGACTGCATATACCACAGCTGCTCCTGACTGTGCATATACCACAGCTGCAGCTGACTGCATATACCACAGCTGCAGCTGACTGTGCATATACCACAGCTGCAGCTGACTGCATATACCACAGCTGCACCTGACTGTGCATATACCACAGCTGCACCTGACTGTGCATATACCACAGCTGCTCCTGACTGTGCATATACCACAGCTGCACCTGACTGTGCATATACCACAGCTGCACCTGACTGTGCATATACCACAGCTGCACCTGACTGTGCATATACCACAGCTGCTCCTGACTGTGCATATACCACAGCTGAACCTGACTGTGCATATACCACAGCTGCTCCTGACTGCATATACCACAGCTGCTCCTGACTGCATATACCATAGCTGAACCTGACTGTGCATATACCACAGCTGCTCCTGACTGTGCATATACCACAGCTGCACCTGACTGTGCATATACCACAGCTGCACCTGACTGTGCATATACCACAGCTGCTCCTGACTGTGCATATACCACAGCTGCTCCTGACTGCATATACCACAGCTGCACCTGACTGTGCATATACCACAGCTGAACCTGACTGTGCATATACCACAGCTGCTCCTGACTGCATATACCACAGCTGCTCCTGACTGTGCATATACCACAGCTGAACCTGACTGTGCATATACCACAGCTGCTCCTGACTGTGCATATACCACAGCTGCACCTGACTGTGCATATACCACAGCTGCTCCTGACTGTGCATATACCACAGCTGCTCCTGACTGCATATACCACAGCTGCACCTGACTGTGCATATACCACAGCTGCTCCTGACTGTGCATATACCACAGCTGAACCTGACTGTGCATATACCACAGCTGCACCTGACTGTGCATATACCACAGCTGCTCCTGACTGTGCATATACCACAGCTGCACCTGACTGTGCATATACCACAGCTGCTCCTGACTGCATATACCACAGCTGCACCTGACTGTGCATATACCACAGCTGCACCTGACTGTGCATATACCACAGCTGCACCTGACTGTGCATATACCACAGCTGCACCTGACTGCATATACCACAGCTGCACCTGACTGCATATACCACAGCTGCACCTGACTGTGCATATACCACAGCTGCTCCTGACTGCATATACCACAGCTGCACCTGACTGTGCATATACCACAGCTGCACCTGACTGTGCATATACCACAGCTGCACCTGACTGTGCATATACCACAGCTGCACCTGACTGTGCATATACCACAGCTGCAGCTGACTGCATATACCACAGCTGCTCCTGACTGTGCATATACCACAGCTGCAGCTGACTGTGCATATACCACAGCTGCAGCTGACTGTGCATATACCACAGCTGCACCTGACTGTGCATATACCACAGCTGCACCTGACTTTGCATATACCACAGCTGCAGCTGACTGCATATACCACAGCTGCTCCTGACTGTGCATATACCACAGCTGCAGCTGACTGTGCATATACCACAGCTGCAGCTGACTGCATATACCACAGCTGCTCCTGACTGTGCATATACCACAGCTGCAGCTGACTGCATATACCACAGCTGCAGCTGACTGTGCATATACCACAGCTGCAGCTGACTGCATATACCACAGCTGCACCTGACTGTGCATATACCACAGCTGCAGCTGACTGCATATACCACAGCTGCTCCTGACTGTGCATATACCACAGCTGCACCTGACTGTGCATATACCACAGCTGCACCTGACTGTGCATATACCACAGCTGCACCTGACTGTGCATATACCACAGCTGCTCCTGACTGTGCATATACTACAGCTGAACCTGACTGTGCATATACCACAGCTGCTCCTGACTGCATATACCACAGCTGCTCCTGACTGCATATACCATAGCTGAACCTGACTGTGCATATACCACAGCTGCTCCTGACTGTGCATATACCACAGCTGAACCTGACTGTGCATATACCACAGCTGCACCTGACTGTGCATATACCACAGCTGCTCCTGACTGTGCATATACCACAGCTGCTCCTGACTGCATATACCACAGCTGCACCTGACTGTGCATATACCACAGCTGAACCTGACTGTGCATATACCACAGCTGCTCCTGACTGCATATACCACAGCTGCTCCTGACTGCATATACCATAGCTGAACCTGACTGTGCATATACCACAGCTGCTCCTGACTGTGCATATACCACAGCTGAACCTGACGGTGCATATACCACAGCTGCTCCTGACTGCATATACCACAGCTGCTCCTGACTGCATATACCATAGCGGAACCTGACTGTGCATATACCACAGCTGAACCTGACTGTGCATATACCACAGCTGCTCCTGACTGCATATACCACAGCTGCACCTGACTGTGCATATACCACAGCTGAACCTGACTGTGCATATACCACAGCTGCTCCTGACTGCATATACCACAGCTGCTCCTGACTGCATATACCATAGCTGAACCTGACTGTGCATATACCACAGCTGCTCCTGACTGTGCATATACCACAGCTGAACCTGACTGTGCATATACCACAGCTGCTCCTGACTGTGCATATACCACAGCTGCTCCTGACTGCATATACCACAGCTGAACCTGACTGTGCATATACCACAGCTGCTCCTGACTGTGCATATACCACAGCTGAACCTGACTGTGCATATACCACAGCTGCACCTGACTGTGCATATACCACAGCTGCTCCTGACTGTCCATATACCACAGCTGAACCTGACTGTGCATATACCACAGCTGCTCCTGACTGCATATACCACAGCTGCTCCTGACTGCATATTCCATAGCTGAACCTGACTGTGCATATACCACAGCTGCTCCTGACTGTGCATATACCACAGCTGCACCTGACTGTGCATATACCACAGCTGCACCTGACTGTGCATATACCACAGCTGCTCCTGACTGTGCATATACTACAGCTGAACCTGACTGTGCATATACCACAGCTGCTCCTGACTGCATATACCACAGCTGCTCCTGACTGCATATACCATAGCTGAACCTGACTGTGCATATACCACAGCTGCTCCTGACTGTGCATATACCACAGCTGAACCTGACTGTGCATATACCACAGCTGCACCTGACTGTGCATATACCACAGCTGCTCCTGACTGTGCATATACCACAGCTGCTCCTGACTGCATATACCACAGCTGCACCTGACTGTGCATATACCACAGCTGAACCTGACTGTGCATATACCACAGCTGCTCCTGACTGCATATACCACAGCTGCTCCTGACTGCATATACCATAGCTGAACCTGACTGTGCATATACCACAGCTGCTCCTGACTGTGCATATACCACAGCTGAACCTGACTGTGCATATACCACAGCTGCTCCTGACTGCATATACCACAGCTGCTCCTGACTGCATATACCATAGCTGAACCTGACTGTGCATATACCACAGCTGCTCCTGACTGTGCATATACCACAGCTGAACCTGACTGTGCATATACCACAGCTGCACCTGTCTGTGCATATACCACAGCTGCTCCTGACTGTCCATATACCACAGCTGAACCTGACTGTGCATATACCACAGCTGCTCCTGACTGCATATACCACAGCTGCTCCTGACTGCATATTCCATAGCTGAACCTGACTGTGCATATACCACAGCTGCTCCTGACTGTGCATATACCACAGCTGAACCTGACTGTGCATATACCACAGCTGCTACTGACTGTGCATATACCACAGCTGCACCTGACTGTGCATATACCACAGCTGCTCCTGACTGTGCATATACCACAGCTGAACCTGACTGTGCATATACCACAGCTGCTCCTGACTGTGCATATACCACAGCTGCACCTGACTGCATATACCACAGCTGCACCTGACTGTGCATATACCACAGCTGCAGCTGACTGCGCATATACCACAGCTGCTCCTGACTGCATATACCACAGCTGCACCTGACTGTGCATATACCACAGCTGCTCCTGACTGTGCATATACCACAGCTGCTCCTGACTGTGCATATACCACAGCTGCACCTGACTGCGCATATACCACAGCTGCAGCTGACTGCATATACCACAGCTGCTCCTGACTGTGCATATACCACAGCTGCAGCTGACTGTGCATATACCACAGCTGCAGCTGACTGTGCATATACCACAGCTGCACCTGACTGTGCATATACCACAGCTGCACCTGACTGTGCATATACCACAGCTGCAGCTGACTGCATATACCACAGCTGCTCCTGACTGTGCATATACCACAGCTGCAGCTGACTGTGCATATACCACAGCTGCAGCTGACTGCATATACCACAGCTGCTCCTGACTGTGCATATACCACAGCTGCAGCTGACTGCATATACCACAGCTGCAGCTGACTGTGCATATACCACAGCTGCAGCTGACTGCATATACCACAGCTGCACCTGACTGTGCATATACCACAGCTGCAGCTGACTGCATATACCACAGCTGCTCCTGACTGTGCATATACCACAGCTGCACCTGACTGTGCATATACCACAGCTGCACCTGACTGTGCATATACCACAGCTGCACCTGACTGTGCATATACCACAGCTGCTCCTGACTGTGCATATACTACAGCTGAACCTGACTGTGCATATACCACAGCTGCTCCTGACTGCATATACCACAGCTGCTCCTGACTGCATATACCATAGCTGAACCTGACTGTGCATATACCACAGCTGCTCCTGACTGTGCATATACCACAGCTGAACCTGACTGTGCATATACCACAGCTGCACCTGACTGTGCATATACCACAGCTGCTCCTGACTGTGCATATACCACAGCTGCTCCTGACTGCATATACCACAGCTGCACCTGACTGTGCATATACCACAGCTGAACCTGACTGTGCATATACCACAGCTGCTCCTGACTGCATATACCACAGCTGCTCCTGACTGCATATACCATAGCTGAACCTGACTGTGCATATACCACAGCTGCTCCTGACTGTGCATATACCACAGCTGAACCTGACTGTGCATATACCACAGCTGCTCCTGACTGCATATACCACAGCTGCTCCTGACTGCATATACCATAGCGGAACCTGACTGTGCATATACCACAGCTGAACCTGACTGTGCATATACCACAGCTGCTCCTGACTGCATATACCACAGCTGCACCTGACTGTGCATATACCACAGCTGAACCTGACTGTGCATATACCACAGCTGCTCCTGACTGCATATACCACAGCTGCTCCTGACTGCATATACCATAGCTGAACCTGACTGTGCATATACCACAGCTGCTCCTGACTGTGCATATACCACAGCTGAACCTGACTGTGCATATACCACAGCTGCTCCAGACTGCATATACCACAGCTGCTCCTGACTGCATATACCATAGCTGAACCTGACTGTGCATATACCACAGCTGCTCCTGACTGTGCATATACCACAGCTGAACCTGACTGTGCATATACCACAGCTGCACCTGACTGTGCATATACCACAGCTGCTCCTGACTGTCCATATACCACAGCTGAACCTGACTGTGCATATACCACAGCTGCTCCTGACTGCATATACCACAGCTGCTCCTGACTGCATATTCCATAGCTGAACCTGACTGTGCATATACCACAGCTGCTCCTGACTGTGCATATACCACAGCTGAACCTGACTGTGCATATACCACAGCTGCTCCTGACTGTGCATATACCACAGCTGCACCTGACTGTGCATATACCACAGCTGCTCCTGACTGTGCATATACCACAGCTGAACCTGACTGTGCATATACCACAGCTGCTCCTGACTGTGCATATACCACAGCTGCACCTGACTGCATATACCACAGCTGCACCTGACTGTGCATATACCACAGCTGCAGCTGACTGCGCATATACCACAGCTGCTCCTGACTGCATATACCACAGCTGCACCTGACTGTGCATATACCACAGCTGCTCCTGACTGTGCATATACCACAGCTGCTCCTGACTGTGCATATACCACAGCTGCACCTGACTGCGCATATACCACAGCTGCTCCTGACTGTGCATATACCACAGCTGCTCCTGACTGTGCATATACCACAGCTGCTCCTGACTGTGCATATACCACAGCTGCACCTGACTGTGCATATACCACAGCTGCTCCTGACTGTGCATATACCACAGCTGCTCCTGACTGTGCATATACCACAGCTGCTCCTGACTGTGCATATACCACAGCTGCACCTGACTGTGCATATACCATAGCTGAACCTGACTGTGCATATACCACAGCTGCTCCTGACTGTGCATATACCACAGCTGAACCTGACTGTGCATATACCACAGCTGCTCCTGACTGCATATACCACAGCTGCTCCTGACTGCATATACCATAGCTGAACCTGACTGTGCATATACCACAGCTGAACCTGACTGTGCATATACCACAGCTGCACCTGACTGTGCATATACCACAGCTGCTCCTGACTGTGCATATACCACAGCTGCTCCTGACTGCATATACCACAGCTGCTCCTGACTGCATATACCATAGCTGAACCTGACTGTGCATATACCACAGCTGCTCCTGACTGTGCATATACCACAGCTGAACCTGACTGTGCATATACCACAGCTGCTCCAGACTGCATATACCACAGCTGCTCCTGACTGCATATACCATAGCTGAACCTGACTGTGCATATACCACAGCTGCTCCTGACTGTGCATATACCACAGCTGAACCTGACTGTGCATATACCACAGCTGCACCTGACTGTGCATATACCACAGCTGCTCCTGACTGTCCATATACCACAGCTGAACCTGACTGTGCATATACCACAGCTGCTCCTGACTGCATATACCACAGCTGCTCCTGACTGCATATTCCATAGCTGAACCTGACTGTGCATATACCACAGCTGCTCCTGACTGTGCATATACCACAGCTGAACCTGACTGTGCATATACCACAGCTGCTCCTGACTGTGCATAAACCACAGCTGCACCTGACTGTGCATATACCACAGCTGCTCCTGACTGTGCATATACCACAGCTGAACCTGACTGTGCATATACCACAGCTGCTCCTGACTGTGCATATACCACAGCTGCACCTGACTGCATATACCACAGCTGCACCTGACTGTGCATATACCACAGCTGCAGCTGACTGCGCATATACCACAGCTGCTCCTGACTGCATATACCACAGCTGCACCTGACTGTGCATATACCACAGCTGCTCCTGACTGTGCATATACCACAGCTGCTCCTGACTGTGCATATACCACAGCTGCACCTGACTGCGCATATACCACAGCTGCTCCTGACTGTGCATATACCACAGCTGCTCCTGACTGTGCATATACCACAGCTGCTCCTGACTGTGCATATACCACAGCTGCACCTGACTGTGCATATACCACAGCTGCTCCTGACTGTGCATATACCACAGCTGCTCCTGACTGTGCATATACCACAGCTGCTCCTGACTGTGCATATACCACAGCTGCACCTGACTGTGCATATACCATAGCTGAACCTGACTGTGCATATACCACAGCTGCTCCTGACTGTGCATATACCACAGCTGAACCTGACTGTGCATATACCACAGCTGCTCCTGACTGCATATACCACAGCTGCTCCTGACTGCATATACCATAGCTGAACCTGACTGTGCATATACCACAGCTGAACCTGACTGTGCATATACCACAGCTGCACCTGACTGTGCATATACCACAGCTGCTCCTGACTGTGCATATACCACAGCTGCTCCTGACTGCATATACCACAGCTGCACCTGACTGTGCATATACCACAGCTGAACCTGACTGTGCATATACCACAGCTGCTCCTGACTGCATATACCACAGCTGCTCCTGACTGCATATACCATAGCTGAACCTGACTGTGCATATACCACAGCTGCTCCTGACTGTGCATATACCACAGCTGAACCTGACTGTGCATATACCACAGCTGCTCCTGACTGCATATACCACAGCTGCTCCTGACTGTGCATATACCACAGCTGCACCTGACTGTGCATATACCACAGCTGCTCCTGACTGAGCATATACCACAGCTGCACCTGACTGCGCATATACCACAGCTGCTCCTGACTGTGCATATACCACAGCTGAACCTGACTGTGCATATACCACAGCTGCTCCTGACTGTGCATATACCACAGCTCCACCTGACTGTGCATATACCACAGCTGCTCCTGACTGTGCATATACCACAGCTGCTCCTGACTGTGCATATACCACAGCTGCTCCTGACTGTGCATATACCACAGCTGCTCCTGACTGTGCATATACCACAGCTGCACCTGACTGCGCATATACCACAGCTATTCTCTTTCCTGCTGTCTGTAGCCTCCTCTCTTCACAGTGTAGGACATGCTTGTTTGGTGCTTACAGTATTGCATCTACGATCTCTATTGATTCATACATAGACTGTATATCCACACACAACACAAATATCACCCATACACTCAGACAAACACAGTGTATAAATAACATACACACACACGCCATGTACGAATAGCACGCACACTGTCCAAATAACAGGATGCACAGGCTTTCAGTACATACTTGATTTCAGTAATTCTGCCGATTCTGCCGTGCTCCTCCTCCATGTCTCTCTCACACCAGGATTTGGGTTTAATCCTGACTGGCACTTTTTTTTGTTTTATATTCTCTTGTTCATGTTCATATTCATATTCATATGCATTATGCATTATGCATTATGCATTTCAGTTTTTGCATTTATGCTTTTTCGTTTCGATTAGATATTGATCTTTGTCTCTAATCCCTAAAATCACATTCGGCCCTCTTTGTCAGATGCGTTTTCCCGCTCAGCGATAATGGGGTACTTGTCCCCGCTGAATTCAATCACCCCCCCACACACACAGAGTCTCATACCCCCTCATTTCTGTTGTCAGATCTGTCCGTGGGTTGCCTGGCGATGCTCAGATCCATCAAACACGGGGGATTTTGTTGGCTGTGACACCCCGGCTGAAAGCGGGTGCAGGGAGCGGTCCCGGGGGATTGTGGGAAGGGGCTGTCACGCCCCTCGTTGGCGGCCGCACGTGTGAGGTGGCATGGCGATGAAAGGAAAATGACTTTCTAACTGGCCCCCTTCTCTTTGAGCGTCTGCCTTCATGCCCATGGCACTAATTGAATCACTGCAGAGTCACTGTATCAATTCTGACTTTGCTATTGGGATTTAATCAGGCATGTTGGAGACCAGCTTGGTGGAGCGAGGGGTCCTTTGTGTGGCGCCCATCTGTTTGTGACACAAGGGCCAGTCAGAGCCGAGCAGGCCAAACCAGCACTGTGCACAAGGTTCTGCCCCGCACCAACACACACACACCCTCTTCTGCCACCGCACACACACACACACACACACACACACACACACACACACACACACAAACACGGCTGAAACACACACCCTCTGCCGCCACACACAAGAAAAAACACACACACACAGACAAACACACGTGCACACACACACACACACACACACATACAAGCAGGCACACACACATTCACACGCACGCATGCACACGCACACACACACACATCACCCCCCACCTTCAGCTTGCATCCATATGCCACCCCATGCTGCCCTGTCACCCCCCCCCCCCCCCACCACCACCACTGTTGCTCTGCCCCTTTTGCACAAGCTCCTCAAATTAGCACAATGCTCTCAGCTGCCGGCTCCGCCCCTTTTGACATTGGGCTGACCTTTGATCTCTCGTTTGCAGCCCACTGACTGGCTCAGCCCTCTCACCCCCCCGCCTCTCTGCCTTGCCCTGGAGGCGGAGGAGGGGGGGGCAGGTTGCCAAGGCTGTCGGGGATTTCCAGGGTCGCCAGGTCAATTAAATTCACATTGAGGATAAATTATTTGCAAATGATATACAAACAAGTAAGTGTGTGAGACATTAAGGGCCGCCCTGTCGCTGGGCTGGGGCGACAGCCGTGCATATGCAAACCAGCATCTGCCTGTCTGTCTGTGGCTGTCAGTCCAAGAGAGCCGAACCAACAACACCAGCACCGCTTAAAGCACAGAGCATAGCACCTATTCTTGAAAACTGTTCCCTTTCTTAACACTGTTTTGCACACACAATCTCTGTCTCTTTCTCACATACATGTGAGTACATTCACATATGAGCTCACACATACACACACACACACACACACACACACACACACACACACATAGGTTTTATTGGAATGTTTTTTTCAAAGTTCTAAGTCAGTGTTCTAGAACTCCATTGCTTGCAGTTACCAGCAGTGATTGTGACATCAGCATTAGAATGTTCAGTTAAGAACATTGTAATCACATATTTGAGATCTTACCCCTTCTGTTCTCTGGGCTTTTTCGCAGTGAGCCGTGTAGAGAGATTATGCTGTAGTGAGAGCAGCGAAGCTGGGCCATATTTTCTGAAGAGGAGACGCAGGTACGGACAGAGCTTTGTTTTCCAAAGTCCCTTAATGCCCCAACATCGCTGGACTGTCACCCTCGAGATGCTGAAACACAAAGGCTGACAGCCTCGTTCTGTTTCACACGTTTAAGAACACTTTTAATCTTTTTCCCACCGTCAAACACATCCACACACACAAGCACGTATGCTGTGTGTGTGGGCATAGGTATATTTGAGTGTGTGTGTGTGTGTGCGTGAATGAAGATAAATGTGTGTGTGTGTGCTTCAGAGAGCGGGGCATATAACAGCTCTCTAAGGAGTTGTTGATACTAAAGACACTAAACAGGATCCCGGCTGTGACAGAATGAGACAGCTTTGAAGGGGGGGGGGGGGGGGGGGGCAGTTATGCTCTTTTACAAAATGGCCTTTTAATTTTTCAGAGCGGCTGGGGCGTCCCTGTCCCGCCTGCATCAATCATCATCACACGCCCGCAGGCACGGCCAATCCCTGGGGGGTGACACACACATCCCCTCCCTCCCTACTGGGACAGGCTTATGTTTGGGGCAGACTGGTGATTGGACAGTTCTATGATTAAAGTTGTGAAGAGGGGGTTTAAAACGATTTGTAACTTGCATTACTTTGTACATATGTAAACCTCTTATGTTTATTGCATGAAAAATTAGATGACTGCCAAGAATTTCTGTGATCCAAAAAGGGAAATATATATTGAATGCATATTGTGTAATACATGTATATAAGTAGCACAATAATGACTAATAATATGATAATATGACTGATATGACAGTATAATATAACACAGAGATATCAGCATCGGCCAGTATAATATAACACAGAGATATCAGCATTGGCCAGTATAATATAACACAGAGATATCAGCATCGGCCAGTATAATATAACACAGAGATATCAGCATCGGCCAGTATAATATAACACAGAGATATCAGCATCGGCCAGTATAATATAACACAGAGATATCAGCATCGGCCAGTATAATATAACACAGAGAGATATCAGCATCGGCCAGTATAATATAACACAGAGATATCAGCATCGGCCAGTATAATATAACACAGAGAGATATCAGCATCGGCCAGTATAATATAACACAGAGATATCAGCATCGGCCAGTATAATATAACACAGAGATATCAGCATCGGCCAGTATAATATAACAGAGATATCAGCATCGGCCAGTATAATATAACACAGAGATATCAGCATCGGCCAGTATAATATAACACAGAGATATCAGCATCGGCCAGTATAATATAACACAGAGATATCAGCATCGGCCAGTATAATATAACAGAGATATCAGCATCGGCCAGTATAATATAACAGAGATATCAGCATCGGCCAGTATAATATAACACAGAGATATCAGCATCGGCCAGTATAATATAACACAGAGATATCAGCATCGGCCAGTATAATATAACAGAGAGATATCAGCATCGGCCAGTATAATATAACACAGAGATATCAGCATCGGCCAGTATAATATAACACAGAGATATCAGCATCGGCCAGTATAATATAACAGAGATATCAGCATCGGCCAGTATAATATAACACAGAGATATCAGCATCGGCCAGTATAATATAACACAGAGATATCAGCATCGGCCAGTATAATATAACACAGAGATATCAGCATCGGCCAGTATAATATAACACAGAGAGATATCAGCATCGGCCAGTACAATATAACACAGAGATATCAGCATCGGCCAGTATAATATTACAGAGAGAGATATCAGCATCGGCCAGTATAATATAACACAGAGAGATATCAGCATCGGCCAGTATAATATAACACAGAGATATCAGCATCGGCCAGTATAATATAACACAGAGATATCAGCATCGGCCAGTATAATATAACACAGAGATATCAGCATCGGCCAGTATAATATTACAGAGAGAGATATCAGCATCGGCCAGTATAATATAACACAGAGATATCAGCATCGGCCAGTATAATATAACACAGAGATATCAGCATCGGCCAGTATAATATAACACAGAGATATCAGCATCGGCCAGTATAATATAACACAGAGATATCAGCATCGGCCAGTATAATATAACACAGAGATATCAGCATCGGCCAGTATAATATAACACAGAGATATCAGCATCGGCCAGTATAATATAACACAGAGATATCAGCATCGGCCAGTATAATATAACACAGAGAGATATCAGCATCGGCCAGTACAATATAACACAGAGATATCAGCATCGGCCAGTATAATATTACAGAGAGATATCAGCATCGGCCAGTATAATATAACACAGAGAGATATCAGCATCGGCCAGTATAATATAACACAGAGATATCAGCATCGGCCAGTATAATATAACACAGAGATATCAGCATCGGCCAGTATAATATTACACAGAGATATCAGCATCGGCCAGTATAATATTACAGAGAGAGATATCAGCATCGGCCAGTATAATATAACACAGAGATATCAGCATCGGCCAGTATAATATAACACAGAGATATCAGCATCGGCCAGTATAATATAACACAGAGATATCAGCATTGGCCAGTATAATATAACACAGAGATATCAGCATCGGCCAGTATAATATAACACAGAGATATCAGCATCGGCCAGTATAATATAACACAGAGATATCAGCATCGGCCAGTATAATATAACACAGAGATATCAGCATCGGCCAGTATAATATAACACAGAGAGATATCAGCATCGGCCAGTATAATATAACACAGAGATATCAGCATCGGCCAGTATAATATAACACAGAGAGATATCAGCATCGGCCAGTACAATATAACACAGAGATATCAGCATCGGCCAGTATAATATTACAGAGAGAGATATCAGCATCGGCCAGTATAATATAACACAGAGATATCAGCATCGGCCAGTATAATATAACACAGAGATATCAGCATCGGCCAGTATAATATAACACAGAGATATCAGCATCGGCCAGTATAATATAACACAGAGATATCAGCATCGGCCAGTATAATATAACAGAGAGATATCAGCATCGGCCAGTATAATATAACACAGAGATATCAGCATCGGCCAGTATAATATAACACAGAGATATCAGCATCGGCCAGTATAATATAACACAGAGATATCAGCATCGGCCAGTATAATATAACACAGAGATATCAGCATCGGCCAGTATAATATAACACAGAGAGATATCAGCATCGGCCAGTACAATATAACACAAAGATATCAGCATCGGCCAGTATAATATAACACAGAGATATCAGCATCGGCCAGTATAATATAACACAGAGATATCAGCATCGGCCAGTATAATATAACACAGAGATATCAGCATCGGCCAGTATAATATAACACAGAGATATCAGCATCGGCCAGTATAATATAACACAGAGATATCAGCATCGGCCAGTATAATATAACACAGAGATATCAGCATCGGCCAGTATAATATAACACAGAGAGATATCAGCATCGGCCAGTACAATATAACACAGAGATATCAGCATCGGCCAGTATAATATTACAGAGAGAGATATCAGCATCGGCCAGTATAATATAACACAGAGAGATATCAGCATCGGCCAGTATAATATAACACAGAGATATCAGCATCGGCCAGTATAATATAACACAGAGATATCAGCATCGGCCAGTATAATATAACACAGAGATATCAGCATCGGCCAGTATAATATTACAGAGAGAGATATCAGCATCGGCCAGTATAATATAACACAGAGATATCAGCATCGGCCAGTATAATATAACACAGAGATATCAGCATCGGCCAGTATAATATAACACAGAGATATCAGCATCGGCCAGTATAATATAACACAGAGATATCAGCATCGGCCAGTATAATATAACACAGAGATATCAGCATCGGCCAGTATAATATAACACACAGAGATATCAGCATCGGCCAGTATAATATAACACAGAGATATCAGCATCGGCCAGTATAATATAACACAGAGAGATATCAGCATCGGCCAGTATAATATAACACAGAGATATCAGCATCGGCCAGTATAATATAACACAGAGAGATATCAGCATCGGCCAGTACAATATAACACAGAGATATCAGCATCGGCCAGTATAATATTACAGAGAGAGATATCAGCATCGGCCAGTATAATATAACAGAGAGATATCAGCATCGGCCAGTATAATATAACAGAGAGATATCAGCATCGGCCAGTATAATATAACACAGAGATATCAGCATTGGCCAGTATAATATAACACAGAGATATCAGCATCGGCCAGTATAATATAACAGAGAGATATCAGCATCGGCCAGTATAATATAACAGAGAGATATCAGCATCGGCCAGTATAATATAACACAGAGATATCAGCATCGGCCAGTATAATATAACACAGAGATATCAGCATCGGCCAGTATAATATAATACAGAGATATCAGCATCGGCCAGTATAATATAACACAGAGATATCAGCATTGGCCAGTATAATATAACACAGAGAGATATCAGCATCGGCCAGTATAATATAACACAGAGATATCAGCATTGGCCAGTATAATATAACACAGAGAGATATCAGCATCGGCCAGTATAATATAACACAGAGATATCAGCATCGGCCAGTATAATATAACACAGAGATATCAGCATCGGCCAGTATAATATAACACAGAAAGGCTAACCTGGGCTTTACCTGGGCTTTACCTGGGCTTTACCTGACCTGGGCTTTACCTGGATTTACCTGGGCTCAGGGCAATGCTGTATCACACCTGGGGCTTGACCAGCAGGGGGAGATGTGGAGTCCAGCCTATCTCAGGTGTGGTATCTTTAGATTAGTATTCTAAGGTGTAGGAACATTAACAGGACCTGTACCTTAGAGAACACAAGTGGAGGCCTTTTTCTGGCGGTGTGGAGAAGTCAAGAGGTATAAAATCTTCTACTTGAGTCAATGAATAGCACAATGTGTGTGTTCTCCGTGTCTGAGAGAGAGCTGCCGTTTGAATTGGTCTTTTGGGAGGCGTGCTGGGCTCAGGTGATGTTTGTTGGCTGAGGGAGGGTGTGGGAGTGGCTTGGTGTGGGTGGGGCTTATTGTGTGGGTGGAGCTTGCTGCTGTCTGAGCACTGTGGTCTGAGTGAGTGCATCCTGTAAGTGAGTGCATAACAAGATGCATCCTATATTGCCAAAGCGCAGAAAAAAACATTCACAATTGAACCATAAACACAGATCTAGACAAACAGAGTACAGACAAATATACGCATATATACTTACTGGTTTATATACGCATATATACTTACTACCTCTGTTTATGGCAAGCTGTAGCATAATTTGCCGCAAGTCTACATTCTCCGTGTTCCCCTAAATACGGGAGCTTTTGGTGGTCATTTTAGGTTTTTAAATCTAGGAATATTGTTGAAAATCTTCATTAGAAATTATTCCTTATGTCCTGGACAATTTCTACAAAATGTCCTCTCCTTCCCTCTGTCTCTCTCTTCCTCCCACAATCTCTCACTTTCTCTCTCTCTCTTCCTCCATCTATCTTTCTCTCTCCCTTTCCCTCTATCTCTCTCCCTCCCTCTCCATCTCTCTCTCCCTCCCTCTCTCTTTCTCCCTCTTTCTCTATTTCCTCTCTCTCCCTCCATCCTTCCATCTCTCTCTCTCTCTCTCTCTCTCGCTCTTTCTTTCTCTCTCTCTCTCTCTCTCCCTCCCTCTCTCTCTCCCTCTCTCCCTCCCTCCCTCCCCCCTCTCTCGCTCTCTCTCTCTCTCTCTCCATCTCTCTCTCCCTCCCTCTCTCTTTCTCCCTCTCTCTCTCCCTCCCTCTTTCTCTATTTCCTCTCTCTCCCTCCATCCTTCCATCTCTCTCTCTCTCTCTCTCTCTCTCTCCCTCTCTCCCTCCCTCCCCCGTCCCTCTCTCTCTCTCCCTCCCTCCCCACTCCCTCTCTCTCCCTCTCTCTCCCTCCCTCCCTCCCTCTCTCCCTCTCTCCTGCTGTGTGCTATGATCAGATAAGCAGAGGCGTGAGGTGTGATAAGACTCTGCCCCCAGGGTGTAGTGACTCCCTGGCTGTGCTGTTTATTATGCATAGAGCTGAGCTATCTGCACCGCTGCTCCCCAACTCCCGCTGTTCACGCGCCCCCACAACGCCCCCATCCACCCGCACCCCCGGGGGTGGGGGACCGTGACATGCGCGGGCCGGCGGGCTACCTACTAAGCGCTGCTCGCTTCTCTTCTTCTGTGAAGAGGAGGCTACACCCCCCACATCTTCTTGGCTGACTGCCTCCCAATTACTGGGGAGATTAATTAAAGAGGATTTTGAGGGAATGGGCTGCAGCTCCAGCCCGTCTCAAAGCCGGAACCACAATGAGAAATTTTCTTGTCTTGAGGATTTTCTAATTAATTTTTCATTTTTATTTTTCAGTTTCTTATTTTTGTGGGGTTTTTTTCCGGGGCGCTATTGAGGCTGTATGTTTCAGCCCTCATTGGTTACCCCTAAGACATGTCATGCTGCAGAGGCGGAGCTAGGGAGGCCTGTCTACCGTCTGATTGGCTGTAATGGGATTTAACCCATGTGAAGAATTGGGGGGGGGGGTGGTTACCAGTGACTGGGTCCCAGGTTTGGATCAGGACCAGACTGGGTTAGTGCAGAACTGGGATTGGATCAGGACCAGATTGGGTTAGTGCAGAACTGGGATTGGATCAGGACCGGAGTGGGGCAGTACTCATGCATGCATCCACATGCACACGCACACACACACGCACACGCACACGCACACACACACACACACACTCTCACACACACACACTCACACACACTCACACACTCTCACACACTCTCACACACACACACACACACACACACACTCACACACACACTCAAACACACACACACACACACACTCACACACACACACACACACACACACACACACACACACACACTCACACACACTCACACACACACTCTCACACACACACACACACACTCAAACACACACACACACACACACACACACACACACACACACACCCTGCAGCATGCACATTTAGATCAATGGGCTGTTTGTTTAATAGCCGTCTAAGAAAAGAAAAGCAGACAATAAACAGCCATGTCACTCTTTTTAATTTCTGTCACACCTTCACTTGCCTGGTGAAAGTCCTTAAAAGATCAGTCAGGTATGTTGCGAGTTTGAGCAAGAGAGAGAAATAGACTTTTTACCCTGTCAACAAATGGGTCAAAAGCAAAAACACATCTATTTTACGAACAGCTTCCTCTTACACAAGCTCTCCTTTGCTTAGTGATGACAATGCTTCACTCTTAACAGCGAGAGAGGGAGAGAGAGAGAGAGAGAGAGAGAAGGGAGGAGAGCTCTTAACAGCGAGAGAGAGAGAAGGGAGGAGAGCTCTTAACAGAGAGAGAGAGAGAGAGAGAGAGAGAGAAGGGAGGAGAGCTCTTAACAGAGAGAGAGAGAGAAGGGAGGAGAGATCTGTATTTTATAGAGAATCACTAAAGCAGCTTGAGCTCAAGTCAGCACAGCACAGCAAGCATGAGAGTGAGAGCCAGGGAGTCTGAGTCCCAGTATCAGTACCTGTTAACCTGCACACCTCCACACCTGTACACCTCCCATGTGACACCTGCACACCACCACAGCATGAGAGTGAGAGCCAGGGAGTCTGAGTCCCAGTATCAGTACCTGTTAACCTGCACACCTCCACACCTGTACACCTCCCATGTGACACCTGCACACCACCACAGCATGAGAGTGAGAGCCAGGGAGTCTGAGTCCCAGTATCAGTACCTGTTAACCTGCACACCTGTACACCTGTACACCTCCCATGTGACACCTGCACACCACCACAGCATGAGAGTGAGAGCCAGGGAGTCTGAGTCCCAGTATCAGTACCTGTTAACCTGCACACCTCCACACCTGTACACCTCCCATGTGACACCTGCACACCACCACAGCATGAGAGTGAGAGCCAGGGAGTCTGAGTCCCAGTATCAGTACCTGTTAACCTGCACACCTCCACACCTGTACACCTCCCATGTGACACCTGCACACCACCACAGCATGAGAGTGAGAGCCAGGGAGTCTGAGTCCCAGTATCAGTACCTGTTAACCTGCACACCTCCACACCTGTACACCTCCCATGTGACACCTGCACACCACCACAGCATGAGAGTGAGAGCCAGGGAGTCTGAGTCCCAGTATCAGTACCTGTTAACCTGCACACCTCCACACCTGTACACCTCCCATGTGACACCTGCACACCACCACAGCATGAGAGTGAGAGCCAGGGAGTCTGAGTCCCAGTATCAGTACCTGTTAACCTGCACACCTCCACACCTGTACACCTCCCATGTGACACCTGCACACCACCACAGCATGAGAGTGAGAGCCAGGGAGTCTGAGTCCCAGTATCAGTACCTGTTAACCTGCACACCTCCACACCTGTACACCTCCCATGTGACACCTGCACACCACCACAGCATGAGAGTGAGAGCCAGGGAGTCTGAGTCCCAGTATCAGTACCTGTTAACCTGCACACCTCCACACCTGTACACCTCCCATGTGACACCTGCACACCACCACATCTGCACACATCCACACCTGTCACCTGTACACCTCTACACCTGAATGCCTGCACACCTGTCACCTATACACCTGCACACCTCCACACCTGAACACCTCCACACCTGTCACCTGTACACCCCCACACCTCCCATGTGACACCTGCGCACCGCCACACCTGTCACCTGTACACCTCTACACCTGCACACCTGTCACCTATACACCTGCACACCTCCACATCTGAACACCTGCACACCTCCACACCTGTCACCTGTACACCTCCACACCTGTACACCTCCCATGTGACACCTGCGCACCGCCACACCTGTCACCTGTACACCTCTACACCTCAACGCCTGCACACCTGTCACCTATAAACCTGTACACCTCCACACCTGTTCAGCTGCACACCTCCACACCTGTCACCTGTACACCTGTGCACAGAGCTGTTTCAGCACACTGCGCTCACCTTTCTACAAACCCCAATTCCAAAAAAGTTGAGACAGTATGTAAAATGCATATAAAAGCAGGAAGCAGTGATTTGTAAATTCTCTTTTACATATATTTAATTGAAAACAGTACAAAGAAAAGATATTTAATGGTTTACCTTTATTTTGTAAATATAGGCTAATTCAGAATTTAATGCCTGCAACATGTTCCCAAAAAGAAAATTCGGAAGTAAAAATAAACACCTGTTCGGAACATTCCACAGATAAACAGGTGATGCTATCATGACTGGGTATAAGAAGATATCAAAATATATATTATCTTTAGGTACTATTACAAGCAATACTATAACCTCAATGCATTTGAATGTATCTCTATGGGAATTGGGGGGTGGGACTAGATTAAGTTGTAAATTACTCAGAAATAGTATGGAACCCATAGTTGGCTAAATGGCTGTAAGTCACCAAGGGTCTGAGGTATCAAACGAGCCTCAAACCATCACTCTGCTGCTACATATGCAGTAGATATGGATGGATCACTTTAAGGGTTGTTTCTCCTGACTTATTTTTCCATAGAGTCCAATAGGAAAATGAGCCTCACAATGTCTCACTCACACAGGGAGGGAAAAGTAGAGAGAGATAGAGAGAGAGTGTGAAAGAAGAGAGCGAGTGAGTTGTAAAAGGTGCGAGACGGGTGAAGAGAGGGTGTGGAAAAGAAAAGGAAGATAAAAAGTGGAAAATAGAGAGAGTGATAAAGAAAGTGTAGAACACAAGAGTAAATGTGGGAAAGGAGGCAGAAAGAGGGGAAGAGAAAGAATAAAAAGTGACAGAGCAGCCGAGGAAAGGGGAGGGTCTGCTCTGGCGTTGGAGGTCCTGTACACAGGACCCTGGCTGTGGTAACACTGGCCTCTGATTGGCTCCCCCCAGCGTGGGCTGGCTCACCCAGCTGGTAGCTGGTGGGATAGCATCGTAGCGCATCGTAGCGCATCGTAGCGCAGGTCACCCAGCCACACCGAGGGGAGAAATTAAGAAGGATCAGCGGACTTAGCGGTGGGGCGCGAGGGCTGAACGTTACGCCCAATGGGAACGGCCGCCCCCACTTTTTCGCCACACAAGATGTCTAATTTCACGCCCGCTTTGCACAGACAAAACCAGCCCAAAAACAGCGGAGAATATCGAATTAACCCCATTGTGCCACGGCTTTTGTGTACCGCCGTAAACGTTTTGTTTTGTTTGTTTGTCTGTTTGTTTTTAATTCTGATCCCCCCGCGCGCGCTCACACACACACATGCACACACACACGCCCCTCATTCTGGCTTCGTTTGGGTCAGAGTGGGGAATAATTAGGGCCGTATTGAAAACTAATAATGCTATGGATTAATGTGGGAGAACGTGACGGAGGCACATCATTCACTCACACAAACCCACCATAGGCATTGGCAGACAAAGCGAGAGACAGTCAATACGGATTAGAGCTAAGCCGCTGCTCTTTGTCTGCATTTGGACTGGCAGTGAAAGACTCTCATAGGTCTGCTCAGTGTTGGGGAGGGGGGCTGGGCGCTATGCCACAACCCCCCCCCCCCCCCCCAAAACATACACACCTCCACACCCCCTTCCCCTG
>CM040402.1:128312150-128394650 GCA_022702515.1 Ilyophis sp. 1 JC-2022
TGAGCTGTGTGGCTGAGTAACAGACAGTGTGCCGATTGGCCGGTTCTGGAGCAGTTTAAGCTGAGCTGTGTGGCTGAGTAACAGACAGTGTGCCGATTGGCTGGTTCAGGAGCAGTTTAAGCTGAGCTCTGTGTGGCTGAGTAACAGACAGTGTGCAGATTGGCTGGTTCTGGAGCAGTTTAAGCTGAGCTCTGTGTGGCTGAGTAACAGACAGTGTGCCGATTGGCTGGTTCTGGAGCAGTTTAAGCTGAGCTTTGTGGCTGAGTAACAGACAGTGTGCCGATTGGCTGGTTCAGGAGCAGTTTAAGCTGAGCTCTGTGTGGCTGAGTAACAGACAGTGTGCCGATTGGCTGGTTCAGGAGCAGTTTAAGCTGAGCTCTGTGTGGCTGAGTAACAGACAGTGTGCAGATTGGCTGGTTCTGGAGCAGTTTAAGCTGAGCTCTGTGTGGCTGAGTAACAGACAATGTGCCGATTGGCTGGTTCTGGAGCAGTTTAAGCTGAGCTTTGTGGCTGAGTAACAGACAGTGTGCCGATTGGCTGGTTCAGGAGCAGTTTAAGCTGAGCTCTGTGTGGCTGAGTAACAGACAGTGTGCCGATTGGCTGGTTCAGGAGTAGTTTAAGCTGAGCTTTGTTTGGTTGAGTAACAGACAGTGTGCAGATTGGCTGGTTCAGGAGCAGTTTAAGCTGAGCTCTGTGTGGCTGAGTAACAGACAGTGTGCCGATTGGCTGGTTCAGGAGCAGTTTAAGCTGAGCTCTGTGTGGCTGAGTAACAGACAGTGTGCAGATTGGCTGGTTCTGGAGCAGTTTAAGCTGAGCTCTGTGTGGCTGAGTAACAGACAGTGTGCAGATTGGCTGGTTCTGGAGCAGTTTAAGCTGAGCTCTATGTGGCTGAGTAACAGACAGTGTGCCGATTGGCTGGTTCAGGAGCAGTTTAAGCTGAGCTCTGTGTGGCTGAGTAACAGACAGTGTGCCGATTGGCTGGTTCAGGAGTAGTTTAAGCTGAGCTCTGTGTGGCTGAGTAACAGACAGTGTGCCGATTGGCTGGTTCAGGAGTAGTTTAAGCTGAGCTTTGTTTGGTTGAGTAACAGACAGTGTGCAGATTGGCTGGTTCAGGAGCAGTTTAAGCTGAGCTCTGTGTGGCTGAGTAACAGACAGTGTGCCGATTGGCTGGTTCAGGAGCAGTTTAAGCTGAGCTCTGTGTGGCTGAGTAACAGACAGTGTGCAGATTGGCTGGTTCTGGAGCAGTTTAAGCTGAGCTCTGTGTGGCTGAGTAACAGACAGTGTGCAGATTGGCTGGTTCTGGAGCAGTTTAAGCTGAGCTCTATGTGGTTGAGTAACAGACAGTGTGCCGATTGGCTGGTTCAGGAGCAGTTTAAGCTGAGCTCTGTGTGGCTGAGTAACAGACAGTGTGCCGATTGGCTGGTTCTGGAGCAGTTTAAGCTGAGCTTTGTGGCTGAGTAACAGACAGTGTGCCGATTGGTTGGTTCAGGAGCAGTTTAAGCTGAGCTCTGTGTGGCTGAGTAACAGACAGTGTGCCGATTGGCTGGTTCAGGAGTAGTTTAAGCTGAGCTCTGTGTGGCTGAGTAACAGACAGTGTGCCGATTGGCTGGTTCTGGAGCAGTTTAAGCTGAGCTCTGTGTGGCTGAGTAACAGACAGTGTGCTGATTGGCTGGTTCTGGAGCAGTTTAAACTGAGCTTTGTGGCTGAGTAACAGACAGTGTGCCGATTGGCTGGTTCAGGAGCAGTTTAAGCTGAGCTCTGTGTGGCTGAGTAACAGACAGTGTGCCGATTGGCTGGTTCTGGAGCAGTTTAAGCTGAGCTTTGTGGCTGAGTAACAGACAGTGTGCCGATTGGCTGGTTCTGGAGCAGTTTAAGCTGAGCTCTGTGTGGCTGAGTAACAGACAGTGTGCCGATTGGCTGGTTCAGGAGCAGTTTATGCTGAGCTGTGTGGCTGAGTAACAGACAGTGTGCCGATTGGCTGGTTCTGGAGCAGTTTAAGCTGAGCTCTGTGTGGCTGAGTAACAGACAGTGTGCCGATTGGCTGGTTCAGGAGCAGTTTAAGCTGAGCTCTGTGTGGTTGAGTAACAGACAGTGTGCCGATTGGCTGGTTCTGGAGCAGTTTAAGCTGAGCTCTGTGTGGTTGAGTAACAGACAGTGTGCCGATTGGCTGGTTCTGGAGCAGGCGTTGGCAGGAAGAAAGAGGAAAATGTGGGACCCTGAAACTCCACATGCTTATGTGTGCAGCAGGCATTGTTTCACAGGTAGCCTAACTCAAATAAGTTATCCAATTGTCAATATATGGCTAACACATATTGCTGTAAAAAACGCTAAAACATTTTGACCATCTGCAAATGGTTTGTAGTGGAATGTGGATAAATCGGAGTGCTATAACGTTACAGTATTATATTTGCAAGTGCAAAATATTATCATCCACTAACAAAAAAGGTTGTGGGCATCCAAAGAACGATAATTTTTCATGGTTGTATGCGTGTAGATTCCAAACAAACGATGAGACAAAGAAAAAGCAATCAGCTTTCAATGGGTAGGCTACTCTTCTTATGCAGGTTGTAACTGTTCAAGTAGGCTAAGCTAGCGAAATAGAGGTGACGTTGTCTTAAAATGTTTTCTTACAGTGAAAATGGACGACTTGTTTACATTCTCGGACAGATGTTAAGGTAAATCTATCACCACTCGCCACAAGTCAGCAATTATATCTTTTTTATTTATTTATTACAATAAAAGAAAAAGGCTATGCTGTTACTGCATACCAGTTTTTGCCAAAGCTGCATCATAGCCATAATAGCGCGGAGCTTTCAAAACCATAACAACGCGGAAACCCTTTAAAAAAACTAAATAAAAACCGTAGCCTACACATAGCCTAGTCTATGATAACTGTGGACAAAACGGGCTCAGAAGAATGTAGCCTAATAAAGCAGGGATATGAGTAGGCTATAATAAAGTGTATATTGTTGTCCATGATTATGCTTTTTTGTTTTGTTTTTCATTTTTGGACATACATTTTCGTTTACAAAAAGACACAGCAACAGCCAAATACAGCTGTATTGAAAATAATTTGAGGCCTCTGTGTGGTGTTTTTAAACTCTAGTAGGCTTGTTCCTAGTAAATGTTTTGTTCCTTACAATCAATGTAGCTACTCCTTCAAATTAAAGCTGTATATTTGTCTTTTTAAGGAAAAGGACAACTACTAGCCTATTTGAAGAACAATAAATCTAGCCATCTAGAATCTAGCCACTAGCCAATATACTACAACAACATAATAGAATTCCTGAAATTCAGTTATGGCTTTTGGTTTTGGTGTGCCACTACAAGATTTTCAGTGGCCCCATCTGGCCACCCCAATGAAAGATTTCTGGGGGCGCCACTGACTGTAGCTACGTATCATAAATCCGGAAACCGGATTGACAAACAAATTATGTTAGCCTATATCTATAGATCTATAGATATAGTCTAACATAATTTATTTGTCAATCCGGTTTCCGTTATGTCCGGTTAATACAGTAGAGCCGTTTGAGCCGCATTTTTTTATTTCAGCGGCGCGAGCTGGAATTAGAAGCTGTTTCAGACAGCAGCCACTAGCTGATAACAAACCCGTTTTAACCTGTGAAAATGACCCATAAACACGGAGGAATGGTTGACGTTAGCTTGGTCGTCTTAGAATCTTTATCTCCAGAGAACCTAACTACAACTAGCAGGCAGCTTCGGTAAGCTGTTTTCGAACGTTAATTATGTCACCCGGATCATTTTTGCAGTCCGAATAAAATTCTTTGACCAGAGGAATGATTAGGTCATCTTAGAATCTTCATCTCCACAGCTCCTAGCGAGCAGGCAGCGTCGTTATAGCAACAGATGCTGTTTTAGAACGTCAAGTACGTCACAGAGGGTTTTAACAGCTGTTTCAGAACGTGAATACGTCACCCAGATCAATTTTGCAGCCCGGATCAAATTTGTTGTGACAGTACCTCAGTGTACAGTGTGTGATAGTATTTAAAGTCGTATTATTTTAAAAGTATGATGCTGCTTTTCTTTTCTTTATTTTGTAATAAATAGTAATGGAGGTGATTGTGATTCTCAGATCTTTCCTGTATTCAGCATTCAGCCTCACTGATGCGGTCTGTAGACTGGCGCTCCCCCAGCCTCACTGATGCGGTCTGTAGACTGGCGTTCCCTCAGCCTCACTGATGCGGTCTGTAGACTGGCGCTCCCTCAGCCTCACTGATGCAGTTTGTAGACTGGCGCTCCCTCAGCCTCACTGATGCGGTCTGTAGACTGGCGCTCCCTCAGCCTCACTGATGGGGTCTGTAGACTGGCGCTCCCCACAGCCTCACTGATGCGGTCTGTAGACTGACGCTTCCTCAGCCTCACTGATGCGGTCTGTAGACTGGCGTTCCCCACAGCCTCACTGATGCGGTCTGTAGACTGACGCTCCCTCAGCCTCACTGATGCGGTCTGTAGACTGACGCTCCCTCAGCCTCACTGATGGGGTCTGTAGACTGGCGCTCCCCACAGCCTCACTGATGCGGTCTGTAGACTGACGCTCCCTCAGCCTCACTGATGCGGTCTGTAGACTGACGCTCCCTCAGCCTCACTGATGGGGTCTGTAGACTGGCGCTCCCCACAGCCTCACTGATGCGGTCTGTAGACTGGCGCTCCCCACAGCCTCACTGATGCGGTCTGTAGACTGGCGCTCCCCACAGCCTCACTGATGCGGTCTGTAGACTGGCGCTCCCCACAGCCTCACTGATGGGGTCTGTAGACTGGCGCTCTCTCAGCCTCACTGATGCGGTCTGTAGACTGGCGCTCCCCACAGCCTCACTGATGCGGTCTGTAGACTGGCGCTCCCCACAGCCTCACTGATGCGGTCTGTAGACTGGCGCTCCCCACAGCCTCACTGATGCGGTCTGTAGACTGGCGTTCCCCACAGCCTCACTGATGCGGTCTGTAGACTGGCGTTCCCTCAGCCTCACTGATGGGGTCTGTAGACTGGCGCTCCCCACAGCCTCACTGATGCGGTCTGTAGACTGGCGCTTCCTCAGCCTCACTGATGTGGTCTGTAGACTGGCGCTCCCTCAGCCTCACTGATGCAGTCTGTAGACTGGCGCTCCCCACAGCCTCACTGATGCGGTCTGTAGACTGGCGCTCCCTCAGCCTCACTGATGCGGTCTGTAGACTGGCGGTCCCTCAGCCTCACTGATGGGGTCTGTAGACTGGCGCTCCCCACAGCCTCACTGATGCGGTCTGTAGACTGGCGTTCCCCACAGCCTCACTGATGCGGTCTGTAGACTGGCGCTTCCTCAGCCTCACTGATGTGGTCTGTAGACTGGCGCTCCCTCAGCCTCACTGATGCAGTCTGTAGACTGGCGCTCCCCACAGCCTCACTGATGCGGTCTGTAGACTGGCGCTCCCTCAGCCTCACTGATGCGGTCTGTAGACTGGCGCTCTCTCAGCCTCACTGATGGGGTCTGTAGACTGGCGCTCCCCACAGCCTCACTGATGGGGTCTGTAGACTGGCGCTCCCCACAGCCTCACTGATGCGGTCTGTAGACTGGCGCTCCCTCAGCCTCACTGATGCGGTCTGTAGACTGGCGCTCCCCACAGCATTTCTCATTCCAGCAGGAGACATGGATCAGGGTGGAAAACATGTTTTTCCACGGATACAATGCGGTGCCCTTTTGTATTTCTACCTGCGTATTAACATGACAGTGTCTCTCTCCGGTTCTGAGCCAGTCTCCCAACATTCCGAGCCTCGGAGCTCAATCACACAGCCTTTGGAGCAATAGAGCAAATGCAAAGTTGACAACAATAAGTTTTTTTGTTGTTGTTGTTGCTTCAAGACTGAATAGGTGCAGATTATTTTATTTTATTTTTTTCTCTCTCTCTCTGTCTCCATCGAACAAATGGTTTTTTTTGGGCGGGGGAGTAGGGGGGGGGGGGGGGCCCTCTATTGAAATCTGGGTTCAGAGCAGGCTCTAATCTGAGTGTGGTGTTCTGGGGAGCCCCCCACCCCCCAGCTCAGAACAGTATTGCTGCATTAGTCTCCTGGTTTTACAGTGGAATGGAGAGCGTTTCAGATGCTTACCTTTGTAACAGTGGCAGAAATGGGGGGGTGAGGGGTGCAGGGGGGGGGATGAGGGGTGCAGGGGGGGGGATGAGGGGTGCAGGGGGGGATGAGGGGTGCAGGGGGGGGGATGAGGGGTGCAGGGGGGGGGATGAGGGGTGCAGGGGGGGGGATGAGGGGTGCAGGGGGGGGATGCGGGGTGCAGGGGGGGGAATGAGGGGTGCAGGGGGGTGGGGGGGTGCGGGGGGGGGGGATGAGGGGTGCAGGGGGGGGGATGAGGGGTGCAGGGGGGGGGGATGAGGGGTGCAGGGGGGGGGGGGGATGAGGGGTGCAGGGGGGGGGCGTGAGGGGTGCAGGGGGGGGATGAGGGGTGCAGGGGGGATGAGGGGTGTAGGGGGGGGGATGAGGGGTGCAGGGGGGGGAGGAGGGGTGCAGGGGGGGGGGATGAGGGGTGCAGGGGGGGGGATGAGGGGTGCAGGGGGGGGATGAGGGGTGCAGGGGGGGGATGAGGGGTGCAGGGGGGATGAGGGGTGCAGGGGGGGGATGAGGGGTGCAGGGGGGGGATGAGGGGTGCAGGGGGGGGGGATGAGGGGTGCAGGGGGGGGGGATGAGGGGTGCAGGGGGGGGGGTGAGGGGTGCAGGGGGTGTGGGCGGTCTTTGTTTCGGAGCTTTGCAGCAGAAAAAGAATCCGCTTTGTTGTGCGATAAGAAAAAGTGAAAATGCACAGAAAGCGCAATCCAGGAGCTGAACGAATCGGAGAACAGCATTGAACAGCATTGTGGGACAGTAAACACGTCTGCGGTGACAGACACCGGATTTTCCGTTTCTTACTTCAGGATCAGCGGCATTTTGGAGTGGGAGACAAAGAGCAACGGAACCACAGGGGCCCGGGGCGGGGGAGAGGTTTCACTCAGTCACTCTTCTCTTCATTATCTTCTGCTCTCACTCTCTGCTCTCACTTTTTTCTTTCACTCTCTTCTCTCACTCTCTTCTCTCACTCTCTTATCTTACTCTCACTCACTCTCTTCTCTCACTCTCACTCTCTGCTCTCACTCACTCTCACTCACTCTCTTCTTTCACTCTCACTCACTCTCTTCAGTCACTCTCACTCACTCTCTTCTTTCACTCTCACTCACTCTCTTCAGTCACTCTCACTCACTCTCTTCTCTCACTCTCACTCACTATCTTCTCTCACTCTCTGCTCTCACTCTCACTATCTGCTCTCACTCTCACTCACTCTCTTCTCTCACTCTCACTATCTTCTCTCACTCTCACTCACTCTCTTCTCTCACTCTCACTCACTCTCTTCTCTCACTCTCACTCACTCTCTTCAGTCACTCTCACTCACTCTCTTCTCTCACTCTCTTCTCTTCTCTCACTCACTCTCTGGGCTTTGTGCTGGAAGCCTCTCTCTCAGAAGTTTCCACGTTGCTTGTTTGCAGTATAATCTAATCCAGCGAGCTGCAGCGCTGCTCTGACACACCGTTTGCCTGTTCCATATGCCCTCTGGGCCCTGATGGGCTTTTTCCCTTTGTCATCCATATTTTCCGTAATGAGAAAAAACCCAATGATGCCAGATATTGTAGCTTTAAAAAAAAATTATAATAACTTGAGATGCCTCCAAAAAGATCTTGCCAATATGCCATGTGTAAATAAAGTACAGCTGGGGTACAGACAGGTGCGTGTGTAAATAAAGTACAGCTGGGGTACAGACAGGTGTGTGTGTAAATAAAGTACAGCTGGGGTACAGACAGGTGCGTGTGTAAATAAAGTACAGCTGGGGTACAGACAGGTGTGTGTGTAAATAAAGTACAGCTGGGGTACAGACAGGTGTGTGTGTAAATAAAGTACAGCTGGGGTACAGACAGGTGCATGTGTAAATAAAGTACAGCTGGGGTACAGACAGGTGCGTGTGTAAATAAAGTACAGCTGGGATACAGACAGGTGTGTGTGTAAATAAAGTACAGCTGGGGCACAGACAGGTGTGTGTGTAAATAAAGTACAGCTGGGGCACAGACAGGTGTGTGTGTAAATAAAGTACAGCTGGGGTACAGACAGGTGTGTGTGTAAATAAAGTACAGCTGGGGTACAGACAGGTGTGTGTGTAAATAAAGTACAGCTGGGGTACAGACAGGTGCGTGTGTAAATAAAGTACAGCTGGGGCACAGACAGGTGTGTGTGTAAATAAAGTACAGCTGGGGTACAGACAGGTGTGTGTGTAAATAAAGTACACCCTTGGTACAGACAGGTGTGTGTGTGTAAATAAAGTACAGCTGGGGTACAGACAGGTGTGTGTGTAAATAAAGTACAGCTGGGGTACAGACAGGTGTGTGTGTAAATAAAGTACAGCTGGGGCACAGACAGGTGTGTGTGTAAATAAAGTACAGCTGGGGCACAGACAGGTGTGTGTGTAAATAAAGTACAGCTGGGGTACAGACAGGTGCGTGTGTAAATAAAGTACAGCTGGGGTACAGACAGGTGTGTGTGTAAATAAAGTACAGCTGGGGTACAGACAGGTGTGTGTGTAAATAAAGTACAGCTGGGGCACAGACAGGTGTGTGTGTAAATAAAGTACACCCTTGGTACAGACAGGTGTGTGTGTGTAAATAAAGTACAGCTGGGGTACAGACAGGTGTGTGTGTAAATAAAGTACACCCTTGGTACAGACAGGTGTGTGTGTAAATAAAGTACAGCTGGGGTACAGACAGGTGTGTGTGTAAATAAAGTACAGCTGGGGCACAGACAGGTGTGTGTGTAAATAAAGTACACCCTTGGTACAGACAGGTGTGTGTGTAAATAAAGTACAGCTGGGGTACAGATAGGTGTGTGTGTAAATAAAGTACAGCTGGGGCACAGACAGGTGTGTGTGTAAATAAAGTACACCCTTGGTACAGACAGGTGTGTGTGTAAATAAAGTACAGCTGGGGTACAGACAGGTGTGTGTAAATAAAGTACAGCTGGGGCACAGACAGGTGTGTGTGTAAATAAAGTACACCCTTGGTACAGACAGGTGTGTGTGTAAATAAAGTACAGCTGGGGTACAGACAGGTGTGTGTGTAAATAAAGTACAGCTGGGGTACAGACAGGTGTGTGTGTAAATAAAGTTCAGCTGGGGTACAGACAGGTGTGTGTGTAAATAAAGTACAGCTGGGGTACATACAGGTGTGTGTGTAAATAAAGTACACCCTTGGTACAGACAGGTGTGTGTGTAAATAAAGTACAGCTGGGGTACAGACAGGTGTGTGTGTAAATAAAGTACAGCTGGGGCACAGACAGGTGTGTGTGTAAATAAAGTACAGCTGGGGTACAGACAGGTGTGTGTGTAAATAAAGTACAGCTGGGGTACAGACAGGATTTTCTTTTTTGGTGCACGTGTGTTTGTTTGCTTTTTGGATTCTAGGTGAATAAAACATTAATCACAGTGTGAACTTTTCACAGTGTGTATTTTAAAAATATATCTTCTGGTTTACGTACGTCTGTTTTTGTCTTTGACTCAAACGGCCTCTCAGTTGTTACAGTGCGGTATTGTTCAGGTGTTGTTACAGTGTGGTGTTGTTCAGGTGTTGATACAGTGTGGTGTTGTTCAGGTGTTGTTGCAGTGTGGTGTTGTTCAGGGGTTGTTGCAGTGTGGTGTTGTTACAGTGTGGTGTTGTTCAGGTGTTGTTGCAGTGTGGTGTTGTTCAGGAGTTGTTACAGTGTGGTGTTGTTCAGGTGTTGTTACAGTGTGGTATTGTTAAGGTGTTGATACAGTGTAGTGTTGTTCAGGTGTTGATACAGTGTGGTGTTGTTCAGGGGTTGATACAGTGTGGTGTTGTTCAGGGGTTGTTACAGTGTGGTGTTGTTCAGGTGTTGATACAGTGTGGTGTTGTTCAGGTGTTGTTACAGTGTGGTGTTGTCCAGGTGTTGTTACAGTGTGGTGTTGTTCAGGTGTTGATACAGTGTGGTGTTGTTCAGGTGTTGATACAGTGTGGTGTTGTTCAGGAGTTGTTGCAGTGTGGTGTTGTTCAGGTGTTGTTACAGTGTGGTGTTGTTCAGGTGTTGTTGCAGTGTGGTGTTGTTCAGGTGTTGTTGCAGTATGGTGTTGTTCAGGTGTTGTTGCAGTGTGGTGTTGTTCAGGGGTTGTTGCAGTGTGGTGTTGTTCAGGTGTTGTTGCAGTGTGGTGTTGTTCAGGGGTTTTTGCAGTGTGGTGTTGTTCAGGTGTTGTTGCAGTGTGGTGTTGTTCAGGTGTTGTTGCAGTATGGTGTTGTTCAGGTGTTGTTGCAGTGTGGTGTTGTTCAGGGGTTGTTGCAGTGTGGTGTTGTTCAGGTGTTGTTGCAGTGTGGTGTTGTTCAGGGGTTGTTGCAGTGTGGTGTTGTTCAGGGGTTGTTGCAGTATGGTGTTGTTCAGGTGTTGTTGCAGTGTGGTGTTGTTCAGGTGTTGTTGCAGTATGGTGTTGTTCAGGTGTTGTTGCAGTATGGTGTTGTTCAGGGGTTGTTGCAGTGTGGTGTTGTTCAGGGGTTGTTGCAGTGTGGTGTTGTTCAGGTGTTGTTGCAGTGTGGTGTTGTTCAGGTGTTGTTGCAGTATGGTGTTGTTCAGGTGTTGTTGCAGTGTGGTGTTGTTCAGGTGTTGTTGCAGTGTGGTGTTTTTCAGGTGTTGTTGCAGTGTGGTGTTGTTCAGGTGTTGTTGCAGTATGGTGTTGTTCAGGTGTTGTTGCAGTGTGGTGTTGTTCAGGTGTTGTTGCAGTGTGGTGTTTTTCAGGTGTTGTTGCAGTGTGGTGTTGTTCAGGTGTTGTTGCAGTGTGGTGTTGTTCAGGTGTTGTTGCAGTATGGTGTTGTTCAGGTGTTGTTGCAGTGTGGTGTTGTTCAGGTGTTGTTGCAGTGTGGTGTTGTTCAGGTGTTGTTGCAGTGTGGTGTTGTTCAAGTGTTGTTGCAGTGTGGTGTTTTTCAGGTGTTGTTGCAGTGTGGTGTTGTTCAGGTGTTGTTGCAGTGTGGTGTTGTTCAGGTGTTGTTGCAGTATGGTGTTGTTCAGGTGTTGTTGCAGTGTGGTGTTGTTCAGGTGTTGTTGCAGTGTGGTGTTGTTCAGGTGTTGTTGCAGTGTGGTGTTGTTCAGGTGTTGTTGCAGTGTGGTGTTGTTCAGGTGTTGTTGCAGTGTGGTGTTGTTCAGGTGTTGTTGCAGTGTGGTGTTGTTCAGGTGTTGTTGCAGTGTGGTGTTGTTCAGGTGTTGTTACAGTGTGGTGTTGTTCAGGTGTTGTTACAGTGTGGTGTTGTTCAGGTGTTGTTACAGTGTGGTGTTGTTCAGGTGTTGTTACAGTGTGGTTTTGAATGACCCCTGTGACAGAAGGTTTTAAACAAGAACCCAGAGAAAATAGTTTTTTCTTTATCCTTTAATCAGTCAGATTCTTTATTCGATCTTTTATTCATGCCACTCTGTGATCAGGAGATGTAACAACACGTATATTAAAAAATCAGGAATGTGGCGGTTTTTCTTTCTTAAACCTTTCCTTCTTCTGTGGTGCATTTTTTGTGTTTTTCTGTAGTTGCGAGGTCCAAAGGTAATCTTCTCTTGGGTGAACAGCAGGATGCAGGTGTAATCCTGACTCGGTCTGACGATGTTCGCTTGATGCAGCGCACCACACACACACACACACACACACACACACACACACACACACACACACACACACACACACACACACACGCCGTATCTCACCGCAACCTAGAGACTGGTTTCAAATGGGGGGAGAAAGAGGAGCAGTCAGGATTAACACACAGACGGGATATTTATTCAGCCCACATTGGCTTCAGACATTTGCTTTGGTAGCGCGATGTCAAATGTGTATTAAAGAAATGAATACATTAATAATAAAACATGAAACCATTAAAATAGGAAATGACTAACAACACTTCATGTACCGAGAGAGAACAGCAAAGCCAAATGATGTCCTCCTGTCTTCTCTCTCTTTCTCTGTCTCTCTCTCGCTCTCTTTTATTTTGCCCGTCAGAGATTCGAGCAGTGAAGGCCCGAGCCGCGCGCGGGGCTCGTCAGCCCGCTAATGTGGCCAGTGTTTCAGGATTAAAGAGAGTGAACTCTCACCTTTTCGCTCTGCTGCTTGGCAGAGATAAAAGTTTCTCTCTGTTTTTTTACGCTTTGGAATTACACAGGCAGGCGAGTCGATAACGGCGGTGCAATCAGCTTTTACACAAAGGATCAGGCCCAGGTGACCGGCGCGTTCTTTCAGGGATCCGTCACAGCGACGGGACAATGCCATGCACCTGTTGGGCCCCCCGAGGGCCACTTCATTATCTCAACAACATACCCCGTTAAAAAACGAAACAAAAGGAAGCACGAATGTCAGTCCCCCCCGCTGGCTGATGACGGACGGCTCCGCTGCTTCTTTTGTGGCGCAGGGCTTGTGAATCAGTCCTCGTGTAATTCCATTTTATACGTTGCAGAAGCACATGGTGCCAGTATAAGGACCGGCTATTTATTTAACCTGAGGCTGATTACATCAGGACTATCATTTAATGCCACAGTTATACTATGAGGATCATTCCTTAATGTGAGGGCGATTTCTTTCATTTCTTTTTTAATGTAAGCATGATTTGTTGATTTAAAGGTGATTCATTTTATGTGTGGGCTATTGGTGTAATGTAAGGATGATTCATATAATATAAGTGATTCATTTTGAGGCATTCTGTAGTGAGAGTGTGAGACAGGAATATGGTCTCCTGTCAGGATGGAGCAGGAAGAAAGGGACTCACTCACTCAGACACTCACACACTCACTCATTCACTCACTCACACACTTTCTCTCTCACTCACTCACTCACACACTCTCACACTCACACACTCACTCACTCAGACACTCTCACTCACTCTCACACTCATTCACACACTCATTCATTCACTCACTCACTCACTCACACACTTTCTCTCTCACTCACTCACTCACACACTCTCACACTCATTCACACACTCATTCATTCACTCACACACTCACACACTCACTCACTCAGACACTCTCACTCACTCTCACACTCATTCACACACTCATTCATTCACTCACTCACTCACACACTTTCTCTCTCACTCACTCACTCACTCAGACACTCTCTCACTCACTCACACACACTCACTCACTCACTCTCTCACTCACTCACACACTCACTCACTCTCACACACACTCACACACTCACTCACTCACTCCCTCACTCACACACTCATTCACTCACTCACTCACTCCCTCTCTCACACACACACACACTCACTCACACACTCACTCACTCCCTCACTCACACACTCATTCACTCACTCACTCACACACTCATTCACTCACTCACTCACTCACACACTTTCTCTCTCACTCACTCACTCACACACTCACACACTCACACACTCAGACACTCTCTCACTCACACACGCACTCACACACTCACTCATTCACTCACTCACACACTTTCTCTCTCACTCACTCACTCACTCACACACTCACACACTCACACACTCACACACTCACTCACTCAGACACTCTCACTCACTCTCACACTCATTCACACACTCATTCATTCACTCACTCACTCACTCACACACTTTCTCTCTCACTCACTCACTCACTCAGACACTTTCTCACTCACTCACACACACACTCACTCACTCTCTCACTCACTCACACACTCACTCACTCTCTCACACACACACACACTCACTCACACACTCACTCACTCCCTCACTCACACACTCATTCACTCACTCACTCACACACTCATTCACTCACTCACTCACTCACACACTTTCTCTCTCACTCACTCACTCACACACTCACACACTCACACACTCAGACACTCACTCACTCACACACTCTCTCACTCACACACTCATTCACTCACTCACTCACTCACACATTTTCTCTCTCACTCACACACGCACTCACACACACACACACACTCACTCACTCACACACTCACTCACTCAGACACTCTCACTCACTCTCACACTCATTCACACACTCATTCATTCACTCATTCACTCACTCACACACTTTCTCTCTCACTCACTCACTCACTCACTCACTCAGACACTCTCTCACTCACTCACACACTTTCTCACTCACTCACACACACACTCACTCACTCAGACACTCTCTCACTCACTCACACACTCACTCACTCACACACTCACTCACACACTCCCTCACTCACACACTCATTCACTCACTCACACACTCACTCACACATTCACTCACTCACACACTCACTCACACACTCATTCACTCACTCACTCACTCACACACTTTCTCTCTCACTCACTCACTCAGACACTCTCTCACTCACTCACACACTCATTCACTCAATCACTCACACACTCACACATCCATTCACTCACTCACGCACTCACACACTCATTCACTCACACACTCACTCACTCACTCTCTCACTCTCTCACTCTCTCACTCTCTCACACACACACTCACTCACTCACACACTCTCTCCCTCACTCACACACTCACTCACTCACTCACACACTCTCTCACACACACACACACACACACACACACACTCACTCACACACTCACTCACACACACTCACTCACTCACTCACTCGCACACACACTCACTCACTCACACACACACACACTCACTCACTCACACACTCTCTCAATCACTCACACACTCACTCACTCACACTCATTTTCTCACTCACTCACACACACACTCCCTCACTCATTCACTCACTCACTCACACACTTTCTCACTCACACACACACTCACTCACTCACACACTCACTCACACACTCTCTCACTCACTCACACACTCAAGCACTTTCCCCATAATAAACACAGTTTTTTCACTTTCTCACTATGTGGCAAAACTCCTCTGATAACCAGATCTGCCTGCTTTCAGACCCCTTGGACAGGATCTGTTTTTTAGGATAGAAATGTTTTTCATCCTAAAGCAAAGAAAGAGCAACAAAAATGCCATCATTTCTCTCCACATTCAATTTCCCAAGTGGAGTTTAAGCACGACAACCTGGGGAAAGGTTTTCAGGAGAAATATTTTTGTTTTGGGTCCTTTTCTCTGCGTTCTTTCTATCACTGATGCTTTTGTATTTAAGATGTTCCTGCTGCTTCTTCTTTGCACATCACAGGATAGTCCAGGTAAAACCCAGGAACGGTGAACTTGAGGAAGAACTTGTCCAAAGGAGCCAAAAAAAAGATCTTCTGTATTCACGGCCTGACAATAGGGATAATCCCTCACCCTCACCCTAACCCTCACCCTCACCCTCACCCTCACCCTAACCCTCACCCTAACCCTCACCCTCACCCTCACCCTAACCCTCACCCTAACCCTCACCCACACCCTAACCCTCACCCTCACCCTAACCCTAACCCTCACCCTCACCCTAACCCTCACCCTAACCCTAACCCTCACCCTAACCCTCACCCTCACCCTCACCCTAACCCTCACCCTCACCCTAACCCTAACCCTAACCCTCACCCTAACCCTCACCCTAACCCTAACCCTCACCCTCACCCTAACCCTCACCCTCAGACCTGATCCATCCTCCCCAATCCCCTCACCTTGCATTCTCAAAACAAGTTTACTAAACCTCATCATCTTCCTTCAATCCTCTCTCTCTCTCTTTCTCTCTCTCTCTCTCTCTCTCTCTCTGACTCTCTCCCTCTCTCTCTCTCTCTGTCTCACTCACTCACTCTCACTCTATCTCTCTCTCTCAATTTCAATTCAATTAAATAATGCTTTATTGTATATGAACAATATTGCCAAAGCAATTAACAATAAAACAATTAACAATGACACATAACATAGTACTAATACACTGGAATAATAAATATATAAATAATAAATAACCAAATCTACAGACAATCTACATAAATTTCCTGTGGAACTGACTTTTAAGCCTAAATAAGTATAATTAGTTGTTGTTTCTATATTATTTTTTCCTAGGGTAAAGTTTTGAGTGGTTCCCTGAGATCTGGACGTTTTCTGGAAAATTTATATTCTAGTTTTCTTTTGGTTAACTGTCAGGGCCCAGGTCTGACAGAAATGTTCTAACAGAGCCAGGTTCTTCTGTAATCCCTTTTTTGTGGGCGACAGCAGAACCAGGTCATCTGCGTACAGAATACATTTGATTTATGTGTCATGTAGAGTGAGGCCAGGTGCTGCAGATTGCTCCAGTAATTTTGTCAATTAGTTTATATAAATGTGGAATAGGGTAGGACTCAAACTCCAACCCTGTCTCACTCCACGCCCCTGAGTGAAGAAATCAGTTTGTTTATTTACAATTTTCACTGCACATTTGCTGTTTGTGTACATTGATTTGATGACATCATAACATTTCTCCCCTACACCACTTTCAATAAATTAAAAAAATAAGCCTTCATGCCAAATTGAATCAAATGGTTTCTGGAAGTCAACAAAGCAAGCAAAAATTTTGGTTTTGTTTTGGTTCACATATTTATCCACTAGGGTGTGCAGGGTGAAAATGTGATCAGATGTCCGGTGTTTTGGTAGAAATCCAATTTGACTTTTACTTAAGACATTGTGCTTAATAAGGAAGTCTATGATTCTTGAATTTAAAACTCTCTCTCTCTCTCACTCTCACTATCTCTCTCTCACTCTCTCTATCTCTCTCTCTATCTCTCTATCTCTCTCTCACTCTGACACAAATAGCATACTCTGTACTGCTCCCTTTGCACATGTGTACAGCGGAGTGTATATTTCAGGTAAATGGGACCCTATTGGTCTGGATCAGGTTTGATTCATGGGACTGGCAGAGGCTGTGGGGGATCTATCCAACCATCTATCTTTAGCAGATATGCAGTTATCTCCATGGAGACAAACCAGAAAGGGCTCATTTATGAACCGATGCATGTGCACAGATAGGGATCAGTGGGGGGCTGTTTTTGGGGGCCCAGTACGCGTGTTCTGGGGGTCGTGGGCACATTAGCCAGGCCATGTGGGTCTCAGTGCAATGATCTGATAAGCCCACTCACTGATGGAGCTGATGGTATCTGGGGCCCTCCTTTTGTCTTGCGGTTAAACGCGGAGTTCAGGGGCTTCGTGAGAAAGTTGGATTTAATGGTGAGAGGCTGTTAATTAATCCTCCTCCCACTCCGCAAAGTGAGCGCATTCCAGTGAGAGGGAGATGCATGTTAAACGAGGCATGCCTGTTAACACGTGTGTGTGTGTGTGTGTGTGTGTGTGTGTGTGTGTGCGCGCGCGTGTGCGCGTGTGCGTGTGTGTGTGCGCGAGTGTGTGTGTGTGTGCGTGTGTATGTATGTGTGTGTGCGAGTGTGTGTGTGAGCGTGTGTGCGAGTGTATGTATGTGTGTGTGCGAGTGTGTGTGTGTGTGTGTGTGTGTGTGAGCGTGTGTGCGAGTGTGTGCGTGTGTATGTATGTATGTGTGTGTGCGAGTGTGTGTGTGAGCGTGTGTGCGAGTGTATGTATGTGTGTGTGCGAGTGTGTGTGTGAGCGTGTGTGCGAGTGTATGTATGTGTGTGTGCGAGTGTGTGTGTGAGCGTGTGTGCGAGTGTCTGTATGTGTGTGTGCGAGTGTGTGTGTGAGCGTGTGTGCGAGTGTATGTATGTGTGTGTGCGAGTGTGTGTGTGAGCGTGTGTGCGAGTGTATGTATGTGTGTGTGCGAGTGTGTGTGTGAGCGTGTGTGTGAGCGTGTGTATGTATGTGTGTGTGCGAGTGTATGTATGTGTGTGTGCGAGTGTGTGTGTGAGCGTGTGTGTGAGCGTGTGTATGTATGTGTGTGTGCGAGTGTGTGTGTGAGCGTGTGTGCGAGTGTATGTATGTGTGTGTGCGAGTGTGTGTGTGAGCGTGTGAGTGAGCGTGTGTATGTATGTGTGTGTGCGAGTGTGTGTGTGAGCGTGTGTGCGAGTGTATGTATGTGTGTGTGTGAGTGTGTGTGTATGCGTGTGCGTGTGTATGTATGTGCGTGTGCGTGTGTGTGTGAGCGTGTGTGCGAGTGTATGTATGTGTGTGTGTGAGTGTGTGTGTGTGCGTGTGCGTGTGTATGTATGTGCGTGTGCGTGTGTGTGTGAGCGTGTGTGCGAGTGTATGTGTGTGTGTGTGTGAGTGTGTGTGTGTGAGTGTGAGTGTGTTTGTGTGTGCGTGTGCGTGTGTGTGAGCGTGTGTGCGAGTGTCTGTATGTGTGTGTGTGAGTGTGTGTGTGTGCGTGTGTGTGTGTATGTATGTGCGTGTGCGTGTGTGTGTGAGCGTGTGTGCGAGTGTATGTGTGTGTGTGAGTGTGTGTGTGTGCGTGTGCGTGTGTATGTATGTGCGTGTGCGTGTGTGTGTGAGCGTGTGTGCGAGTGTATGTATGTGTGTGTGTGAGTGTGTGTGTGTGCGTGTGCGTGTGTATGTATGTGCGTGTGCGTGTGTGTGTGAGCGTGTGTGCGAGTGTATGTATGTGTGTGTGTGAGTGTGTGTGTGTGCGTGTGCGTGTGTATGTATGTGCGTGTGCGTGTGTGTGCGAGTGTGTGTGTGTGTGTGCGTGTGTATGTATGTGCGTGTGCGTGTGTGTGCGAGTGTGTGTGTGTGCGTGTGTATGTATGTGCGTGTGCGTGTGTGTGTGAGCGTGTGTGCGAGTGTGTGTGGGATGCAAATCTGATTGCATGTGCGCTCACGGTAAAGATGAGATCCACTCATATGAAATTAATAGCCAACATCTTTTGAAGCTTTTTCCTTTTTTTCTTCCTAGTTTTATTTTTAACTGCACATTTCTGCAACGGCCACTATCGATTCAGGGGAGCACAGATCAGGGAGCACAGATCAGGGGAGCACAGATCAGGGAGCACAGATCAGGGGAGCACAGATCAGGGAGCACAGATCAGGGGAGCACAGATCAGGGAGCACAGATCAGGGAGCACTCCTCCACTACCACTCCTCTCCGACCCGGAAGTATGCAAAACTGCCTGAACATTTTGAGTACAAGTAGTTGTATGTACAGTATACAGTGTACCTGACATTAATTAATATGTAACCATTTATATATAATTAAAACGTAATCAGCAACATTAGATTAAAACACAAAAATCTGTTTCCGGGGCACGGAGAAGAAGAGGTGGTAGTGGAGGAAGGGAGGGTGCATTTTTCTAATATTGGGATACACCCTAGATGTCTAGAGGAGTGGAAATCTAGGCTGAGTGATGTTTTGACATAAACAGACGAGGTTAACCCGAATATAGCCTGGCTACGTCCTAATTGGCAAGTAAACTTTCAGCCGGGTTTTCACCTGAACACACCTGAGTGCTTCGCTGGTGTTTCACTGACTATTAATGCTCAATGGGAAATAAAACCAAACGTGTTTTTACTCACTTAAAATTAAGCGGGAAACCCTGGTGCCTTTCTTATGTCCTGTTTGGGTGAGATTTTGTGAAATTAAAGCATGCTGATTGTACAACAGGCTAGGCAGATGCTTACAGTACATCGTAGAATTAACTGTGAAACAGTTTTTTTTTTTTTTTTACACCAGATGAACCGGCCGACTTCTGTGGTGACCTCAGGTGTGTATATCTAATATTCAGTTACGGTCCGTCAGTATTTAAGGGTAAGCTGCGTCAGTGCTATAGGTGGGTCAGTGGCTAAGGTGGGTCAGTGCTATAGGTGGGTCAGTGCTATAGGTGGGTCAGTGGCTAAGGTGGGTCAGTAGAGCGGTGGAGACTTTGGTCATCTGTGCCTAGCAACCCTAACGCGACCCCTAGCAGACCAGAAAGGGGTCAAGGCCGGTGCCAGCCCCGAAACTCCCACAGTAAGCCTGTTAGTCCCGCCCCCGACCCACTGCCCAACCCTCAGAGGTGTGAAAGTGGCAGTGACATGCTCCACTGAATACCCATCAGCCACTTGCCTCGTAAAAAGCTGCAAGGTCACAACCTCTTAACCTTTTCAACCCATCCACAGGCTGGGCGGCGCTTAGCTCCACAATCTGTGTCCCCTCCCCTTCGTACTGGCAGCTATGAGGGGTCACTCCCAGGATAGAGAGCCGGAGAACGTATGTCCAGCCATCAGGTGAACTCCTCTCTGTGGTGGTAACCACGGTGATAAGAGTTCACCTCTAAAGGTGAGCAAGTGCAAAGATTCCTCCACTGCAGCACTTTCCACACACCTAGCCCCCCCCCCCCCGCCTGCATTCTCCCATCATGGTCTTCAGCTACAAAGCAAAAATGTTGGTGTAAATCTAACACCCTTGGGTGCTAAATGTACACCCCGATTTTTGCTGTGTACCTTTGTTCTTTTCATTCAAGAACAATCTAGAATCCAGATTTGTATTTCATGTTTACACGCAGGCATTATCCAAGCTTATCCAGAGGGACTTAACATAAGTGAGTACTTTTCTAAGTCTGAATTGAACTTGTGACATGTCCTTCTTTCTGATGGGGGCTGTATGCCATTACCTGACACTGTTTGAGACTTGAGTTATAACAGGTTTGGTGCGGTCACCCAGCGTCGGCTGCCGGAGCCTTTAACATTCTGGTCGGAGCCGCGGAGCTGCGATGGGCCACTTTGCATGAGGATGTGAAGGAGCTGTGCATGACTGCAATCCAGTCTGCCGGATTTGTAGTCTCGTCTTCTTGTAAAAAAAATGAATAAATAAATATAAATTACAAAGCCCACGCAGGGATGTTTAGAATTAAGACTGATTCGTTGCCAGCGTCAGCGCGCTTCAATATGAGTTTAAGAGGGGAAACGGAACCAGACGTGGTGTTCAGCCGCAGAAAATAAACAGTGCTGCCCTGTCTAAAGTGAGGTTTGAATCTTAGACGCTGCAATACTTTCCACCAACGTACATAATCTATTCCCTGGAATAAATTGTCCTATTAAAATAAAATGTAGCCTATATACTTTTAATAAATTGAAAATGCTTGTTTGAATCTGCAGTAATTTGGAAGCAATCCCAAGCACGTCGCGAGGCTAGTACGAAATAAGATTATTTGCCATGTATTATAATGTATGCGCTGGTTTTATACGACCAAACAGTGTCACTGAACCCCCCAATGAAATGTGCGCTTATTTATATGCAGTTATTCAGGTATGCAGTAAATTCCAATTACTTCTTTAGATTTCTATTTAACATGGGGGAAATATGAGGGGGAAACACTGTGTTTTTGAGCAGCAATTGTAAATCTCTTTAACTCTGTCTCCACTGCCCGACGAAAAAAAATATATGCAACCTGCTCAGCATTGATGACTGGACCAATGACATTCATTCATGGATGAAAAAAGACGAGGTGTGGTTCAAACATTTAACGCTGCCACAGTCATTAGGTGGGACAGGGAGGACTTGAATGTTTTTTCCCTAGTATGATCCCCTTTCAATTAATAATTCCTTACGTTTAGCATTTTAATGGCCTTATTAATAGCTTTATCTCTCCTTTGAGTCCAAGGCATCTTCCCGTTGGCTCGCGCACTGCGAAAGGAATTGCCGGCGGGCCCGTTCTTGCGTGCACGCGTGTGGCTCTGTGTTAAAAGACCCGAACATATTTATATCCCCACACGCTCAAAGCCCAGACCGCCTCCCTCTGGCCCTAAATCCCATCCGCAACCCCCCCCCACTCTCACACACACCCCAGCGCGCCCGCTGACGTGCAGCATGCCGAAGTGACCGGGTTTTGCCTATGCATTAGCCATCCATTTCAACCGCCTGACACCTCTCCAACATAAAACCGTAAGGCGGGAGTAAAATATCTCTCTCCTGGCGAAAATAAAGCTTTGTCTCCCTACTGATCTATAGGATATAAAATAAAGCCGTGGCTTTGATGACGGCTTTACCTTATGCAAGGGATGCTTTTGCGCGCACAAAAGGCAATGAGGACGAATGGAAAGGGGTTGCCTGTGGTGCATCTCGCGGCGTCGTTCTCTCTTTCCCCTGCTCGGATCAGTCCAGTCTTTTCAAATAACCTTGCTTGCCAGAACAACATTATTATTTTGTATTTAGATGGCCAAGTGAAAGCATGATGGTTTCATCTATTCTGCATCTTAGAAATGGATCGTTACCGTAATCACTGCTATTTGGATTTTGAACTCCTAAAATACGCTGCCTGCATACGTCCCGTAAGACTCGGCAGTTGGCTATAGGCCTAAATTGATTCATATTTTAGTTTGTTCCAATCCTCCCACATTATATGTGTCATCTTGGAGTCTACCAACCAAAACGTCACATGACTGTAGCAAGAAGAAAAATGTTTAATCTTGTATTTCTGAAGTGCGTTATTTCTCTCTTTAAAGCGTGTTCTTATATGAGAGCATTTCGTTCTTTCACTGCAATGTTCACTGGTGCGGAACAGCGATTTCTTCGTCCCTGTTGCTCTGTGTGTCCTCCCTATTCCTACGATTGCAAACACGCTAGGTCCATTTGAAGAGCAATCCCACAATGTTTGTCGAAATACATGCTGTTTTCATCGTAACTCATTATTTGTAAAATAGTAAGCTCTTAGTCGACAGTTGTAACGTCTTACTAATAACAGATATGTATAATGTCTGTATATCCCTCTTCAAATTTGAAGACGTCTCATTGCATCGAATAGGCCGCGGAGGCGCGGACATTGTGTTTTATTCTTTGTAATGTGTTTTGTATTCTCGTCCGTACATAATTACAATTTTAAAAGTAAAAACCTTAAACAACATATAGGTTTATGCTTTCATTATTATATTTTACAAAACCAGATAGCCCATAACTGATTATAGCCTACATGTTTTCCTTCTCTTTTTTCGACACTTTTTGTGTAGATCATAAGCATGGCGTAGTCTTCATCTTTGGTTGTGTGTACACCTCACCTTATTATTTAAGGCACAAAATAAATCACATGCTGACAAACAGAAACCTCAGTGTTCACCGTCTCGCGCCCTCCGTTTTAATCATCCCCGGGCTGTCGGTATCAGTAGCGGACAGAGCTGCGCTTGCTCGTGGGATTTAAGCGCAGAAATCTGCTCCAGTACAGCCGCTATCTGCTGGTTTTCAGCCTCGCAATCCCGTCCCCTGAGCATTGCACATACCGCGATAATATCTCAAAGGGAGTGGTTATCACCAGACATTATATTATAATCATTAGTGATCCTAGCCCTTTCACCCGTATTGCAGAATAAGCGCTGGGAACCATTAATCTAAACTAGAGCAACTGTTCGCAATGACTAAACCCTGTTCCAATCTCGGCCGACAGGGAATAATGTAATCATTTCTCATTTCTACATGTGAAAAGTAATGGTGAAAGAGGTCTACCTATAATCTTTGGTGTTTTAGCAGGAAAAAAAACTTTATTAGTTTATGTGTGGCAGGTCGTATTCTTCTGTAGGCCTACCGGTTAAAACACGTATTTCTGTAGCCCAGAGAAGAGTGTACCGATAGCCTACATTAAATGCAGGCGCAGGTGGGACAATGAAGGTCCCATTTTAGTCTTCGTGCCTGGAGCGTTGATTTAATAAGTAGTTGCAGATGAGACTTGGGATGCCGTGGAACTGTGCTTTTCCTGCTTCACCTCGGTTTCCCCATAAAAGGCATTCTGCATTCTCACGAATACATTTCCAAGACTGCAGTATTTTGCAGCACCAGTATTTTTTACTGACTGTATTTTAATACTGCTTGTGTTGTGTTGTGTTGTTTGTAGGCGCGTCTTCTCCTCGGACTGGGTGGAGCGGTCACGGTGCTTTTTCTTGGGAAAAAGCCAACGGAGGCCTCATGCACGCTTCAGCATAAAACGTAAACAGTTGCATTTAAATAATAACAAGTTTGCAGACTGTGGAGCGCGCGCGAGGCCAAGCGTGCTTGTCCCGTCTGCGTTTGATTATCGGGTTTGGAGGAGAAGTAGCAGCTGTTACAGTGACGGGCGGCGCGAGGAGATCTATAAATTCCATCGAATTTCTCTAGCCAGTCTGCTGCAGAGTTGGAAAGTCATGAAAATGTTTTGTTGAGTTTTGTGGTCAATATCCGCTGATGCCTTCGGCATATGCCTGTGCCGCTTGCAAACCTCGTTCCAACTTAACGGATCTGTTTGGCGTGGGTGACTTCCACTTGACGTGATAAGAAACGCTTTTCAGACAACTTAATTTTGCATGAATTAACATTTATTTGGATAATAAACCCAATACCGAACCCGTGTAAACCACGCCGATAAACTTGCAGAGGCCTAGCGTTATTTATGTCAGGCATTTCGTTCATACAGATGACTCTGGGCAACCGGAGTCACTGAGACAGGGAATTACTGGCGTGCGAGATTACTGTGGTTCTGCCTCAGTCTCGTATCCCCCTAATCTGTTTTGGCATGCTGTGGGCTCGGGCTGCGAGCGGCCCTTCACCCCGCCGAGGCACAGAGCGGCGGCGCCGACGTATTCAGCCCATTTGAGTGACAGGCGTCCCTTTCGCGCCCGCCTCCCACTCTTCCACACTGCGAAAATAAAGACATTTTTAAAAAAAGAAAAAAAAGAATGCAATCTAAATCACGTGCTTTGCTAGCCGTATTGCCTCAAATTCAATGCGTCTCTCACTGCCCCGCCGCCCTTAGATTCTGCAGCACGTGGACAGTCTGTAACATAATACAGTTGCTTGGTGACGAAGACGCGCGACCCTGTAGTTTTATGGAGTAGCTGTCAGTACTGCACGTTAATGGGCCGAGTTACCTCTCAAAACACGAATCCCCGAAATGTGAATGAAGGTGACCAGAGTTCGATTGTTATTCAAGTTAAATTTTAAATATTTCAGATGATCACGAATGTGAATGTAGCCTAATTTTTGATATTATTTTGTTGAGGTTTTACTGCTGACGATGCGAGCGTATATTTATATTTAGGCTGCGTTTATCATTAAATTTATATTCAATTATTTTATTTATAAAATATGAAAATACTTGGTTCTTTAAATGTGTTTTTGGAAATGGCTGCATAAATGTGTTATTTATTTAATATTATTTCTTACTTTTTGTATTAGGATGTCTCTGAAAACGTGTATAGTCTAGATATAGCATAATATTTGCTTCGGAACTCAATTATCTGTTTCAAATGCAGACTTATAAGGCGCATATAGTTAGTCTATGACTACGGTTGATTGAGCTCTATAAATAAAAGGAAATTACTACACAACTCTTCTAGTTTCAAGATTCGTTGTCATCTTTTATGAAGTTCGAAAGCAATTAAGAGATATTTCATCCATATTTTATTTGTATGAATTAATGCCGAGTTAATACATCCCGCATGCCTGCTTTCGTGTTTTTCTTATTTTTCAACTTACGTTAAATGCTTATTTTTGTAGAAAATGTGTTTTCATTTAACATTATGTGTAATGTTATATATGCATTAATTCGAGTCCGTTACTCGGATTATACATTCCAGTTTAGTTGCTCTAACTTGATTTTACAATTGTATGACGCCTATTCGTTCAAGCAACTTTCAAAGATCATATTGTGTGAATACACCTTTTATTGGTGTTTATTCCTTAATTAAATCCGTTTTTATATTCATAGCTGGATTCATAAATAACGAGCATTTATAAACATGGCATTGTGGAAAGGGAATCTCGAGCGATAGGAGGTGATCCCCTCTGCCCCGGGCCTCTCGCTGTCGGAGCTCGCGGCGGTCCCGACGCGCGCAGCTGATCAAAGCTCCAGTCGAGGGTAATATTTCTTACTTTATTACGGGAGTCTGTGTCTGCACGGGCTGCGATCACAAACTGCACTGTGCTGTCAAACTGGTCGGGTTAAGGTCACGCAGTAATGCATAGAAATTATATATATATAAAAATAATTCATAGACAAGTATATGCCGACTTATTATCACCCCCCCCCCCCCCCCACCCCCAAAAAAAAAAACCCATAACGATAGTGCTCATCAATATTTTTTTATATTTCAATATAACTGTTTAAAAACAAATGTTCTGAAAATCATCCTTTTTTATTCTGTTGCATGATACTTCTATGAAAGTTGTTTACACGTTTGAACATTGTGTTTAACATGATTTATTCATATTGCCAGGACTTTATCAACATGTATGTTGTTTTCATAAACATACATATTTACTTGTATTGGTAACACAATGTACTCGTGGAGGCTACAGATCAAAGACAGCTGAACATTTTAGTGTGGGGAAGTTTTCAGTTTTACAAACATCTCACGTTTACTTTTCAGACGATTATATTATATTACAAGCTATTATATTATATTATATTATATTATACTATATTAGGCTACATTATAATCACGGTATTCGAATAGGTAAAAATATTTTTTAAATGGCTGGAATATTGTCTAACAAAATTGAAATCTAGTCAAATCAATTCAGGGATAGCCAGCAGTGAACAGGCTCTCATTTAACCTGTTCAAGCACGAGCGCTGAGGGTAATTCCACTGAACTTGAACTTCCGGCGACCAGGGCAAGTGGACGTTGTTCCAGAAGATTTAAGGCTGAGAGTGAACCTTTGCAGTTTACTGTCCGTGAATCTTACGGATGTAACGAGAAGCATTGGGGTGTGTGCATTGGGGGGAGGGGAGGGGGGGGGGGGGGGGTCTGGGGGAGAGGTTTAAAAATAAAAAAAACACCCGTAGATAACAATAAACAGTTTATGAAAAAAATTCTGATAATACCAAGCAAGAGAAAACGTCGATGGGTGAGGTTTGTAAAGAATCATATTTCTTCCAAATGTCGTCATAGATGGGAGGCAAGCGTACTCGAATGTGTGTTGGCCAATACCGATATTCGGCATAATGACTTTTTCAGCGGTGAAATGACTTATATCCCCTTAAGCTATATGAAACCGAACAACATACCAGGCTGAAAACGTAGCCGGATTCCAGGCTGAAACGTAGCCAGATTCCAGGCCAGCATTTTCACTTGACGCGCAGTTTTATCGCTTCTTGGGGTAGTGCATTTTTCAATCGATAGCTCCCTCTAGCCTTGCCCCTTCTCACGGCTCTGAATTCCTCTGTAGAAGGAATAATTCACAGGCGCGTCTTTGGAAAGAAGGGATTGTTGGTGATTGCGTCTACTTGGAAAAACTCAAGGTAAAAATGTAAATAAGCAATATTGGCTTTTTCGTTCAAATTTTGAAGTGAGTAAATTCAACCCCAATAGGACATAAATAGGTACATGATCCCACAGACTGCCTCTCCAGTCTATTGGAGCGCACAGACCTATGCGATAAGCTGTCAGGAGGCTCGTGAATCTATGACAGGGTTGCATGCGTTTTTATTTTTTTTTGTGGGGGGGTTGGTCACCGTTTTTTGACTTGACTTATTGTAGTGTGTATTGTAATAATGTTACGTCACAAAGCATGATATATTTTAAGTTTATAACTCTATTATATTATATAATAACTATTTTTAAATAATGTAACCTTACTAGTGTGTCTTCCAAAATAATGTTTTTTTTAAAAATGAATTACATTGAACAGGGGTTCGTTGGAGTTAGTGGAATATAGCTCAAAAACTTGAATTCCTTCTAGACTATAGTATGAACAGTATTTGTAGCATCAGTTGTATATTAGTATAAGTAGTATTGCATGGCATGCATGTTAATGCATATACAGTAGGTGCGCACTAACCCCGATGCATAAATAACCACATGAATAGATAGTAGTAGCAGTATTTGTAAAAGTAGTTTGCGTGAAAAAACGACCTCACTAAACACACATCTACTTATCACCCACGGCGACAGAGGATTTAAATGCAGAATAAATGCATCGGTAGAGGCGGGGCTGTGTGTGAGGGTGGCAGGTTGACTGTCGACGCTATTTGGACCTTTATTTAAGCTGTGTTAGCTGAGAAATAAGTCGGAGAGACCGAGCAGAGTACAGAAAAGTCGTTTGAAACACCCGTAATTTTATGTAGCTACCAGCATCTGGCTGTCCTTCCTGCACGACTGATTGTCTTGAAATTACTCTCAAGGTGTTATAGACGGCCAAGTGTTGTCGCCTAACTGTCAAAGCTCTCGTTTGGAGAAGCCCCTCTATTCCACACCCCCTCCCCCTTTCTCTCTCTCTGTCTCTCTCTCTCTCTCTCTCTCTCTCTCTCTCTCCCTCTCCCTCTTCTCTTCGCTTTGAGACGTTGGTGGACATATGACCAGATGCTCATCAGATGAATTAAAAGGCACTCACACGCACACTTTACAAATACACACGCGGGCACATAAGAGGTTGGGACGGGGGGTGGGGGGAGGGGAGGGGGGCGTTTACAAAAACAGAAAAAGAGATGCAGGAGCGCGAGATGTTGTGTGTTCATCTCTTATCTGTTATTCTTCCCTGAAAAACACATGTCATCCGAGGGTCCCAAAGTCAAAGGAAGCGCTCCCCAGGCGCGCTCTCAAGCAGCTGTCACCACGCCGCAGTGTGGGCCCAGTGGCGGCCCTGCACGCGCGGCCCCACCGCGCTGCTTTACATGAGAAGCAACCCATATGCACGGGGAAGCGCCGTATTGATTCCAATTTTCAACTGGAACGTTTGCACAATGTACGCTGCCAGAATACAAATGGGTGTGAAGGTGGCTCTTTCTTGGCAACATTGGTGGGCGCGTGTGTGTATTTTTTTTCCGAGGGGGAGCGGATCCCCAGCAGTGAGTGGATACGTGGGTAACGATGATGTAAGATTAGCTGCAGTTAAATATGAAGTCACGGGTTTACAGGCTCCGTGGGAGAAGCAGAGACTATAAGCTATGATAACATAGCTCTTGCAGTGGTACCCCCGACACTGTGCGAGCAGGTGTGTTGGCTATGGCGTCATCCCACTTGTCTGAAGCCAACAATCAAAACCCTGTTGCTTTATCACTCTCTCTTAGTTACCAATAATAATCATAATATTACGTTGTTGTTTGTTTGCTGTAGTATTTTTGCTTGTTTGTTATTGGTTTGCTATCCTTATTTGTAGATAAGATGACATTTTAAAGTAGGATGTAATAAGGAATGTAAGGTAAACAGAAACGGCCAGTTTGTCGCGCGCACCTTTCGGACCGTGACATAGCCGTACATTTAATTCAGGGGGCATACAGTGGGATTATATCGTAATTATTTGGGCCATATGTACTCGAAACTTTGAATATTTCTGAATATAGGCAGTGTTTTCTTCCGTCCAGGCCCAATAAAAAATAAAAATAAACAGACTCACCAATTAAGCATATTCATTCTAATATATATTTTTTATTGTCCTCGTATATTATTCGAGGTAATTAAGCACAAGTTTTCTGTGGATCTCATCAACAAGCAATGAAACGAGGAAGGTGAGCTCCCGCTGGATGTTTATTGGTGAATCGCAGGTGAATGGGTTTAACAGTCTTAATTTAACACCCAAATGTATCGGGCAGTCTCCAGGTGTCAGGGTGATTTAGCGACCTGTAAACTTTAGTGCCTCTTCGTCTTTCACGTCCCCTCTTGTCCGACAAAAGACCAAAGGAACATGCAGCCCTGCTAAGAAGGACCTCGCTGTTTTAATGCTGATTGCAAAAGCACAGCGACAATGCTTCTCGTGGCACTTCACATGTTTTCTTTTTCATTTAGTCCACCGTGCACTCTTCATTTAATTATTATTATTTAAATCTAATATAGCTAACCAATCTGTAGCTACCTGTAGTTTCTTCAAATGTGCACGTCATTTCTAAATCCATGGTTGGGTTAAGAAAAACGAATGGATCCAACCCTCTGCGCAAAGCTATGCGCATTCAAAATTAAAGTTTTGGTCATGATGAAAGGCAACTTACCGCTCAATGCCCCCTCCTGTCGCGTGACCTCCCGTTCCGGCAATAACTCCCAGGATTGTTTTGTTTATCTATTGGTCGCGTGTTGGCAATTTTGGGTATTATTTTTAACATTTAATATCGCTGGGAAAAGGTAGTCTCTTCCGTCTCAGGCGATGGCTATCCGTCCCCGTTTCATTTTTCTCTTTGCTGTGAATTTACCTCAGGTTGCAGGTCGCCTTAAAATTGACCAAAACAACAAACTTAACTAGACTTAATTTTATGCTATTTACTGAACATAATAATTTACTCTCTTCGCATTGTTTCCAAATAACTGCGATATAGGTAATTAACTATTTCTCCACGATGAAGGAGATAAGCCAGTCGGCAGTCGCGATACAAATAAACCATAGCCCATACATAAAACGCCACAACGTCAAATTCTACCTCAGTGATAGTCGCAAGACTCAAAGGCCTGCGGACTACACGCAGTCAAAACTGCAACAAACCTTCACTTTTTAAGAAAGGTAGGCTACGATATAGGATATATACCTTGTCATATGAATCCTGACGTCCGTGTAGAGCTCCGTACCCATGCAAACTATAGGGTACCCTTTTACCTCCCGACATGATTTAGGACTACCTACCATATTAACTATCGTGACAGTTTCAGAGATATTTTGACAATTGGTTTGCTCTGTTCCCTATAAATAGTATAGGCTAGAGTGCACCACCAGAGCTTGGAGGGGATGGCTAATGGTTACTTGGACAGCAAGGTGCTGATTGGTTTCGGACTCATCTGACGTCATGAAGCAGTGAATAAGGGTGGCTCGTGTGCTTCCAGGACCATGCAGAATACCGAAGGCAGAGCGAGGAGCGTCAATCCCGCGCGGAGATGATACGCGCGATCTCACATTAGGAACGCGTACCACACCGAGGAGAACCACAAACCGGAAAAGGAAGCCGCGTACACGTTAGCGAGATTGTTGGGTCTGTGTTTCTGGTTTGTCTGCTAGAATTCACCAATGGATAAACGGACACGTGAAAGTGCATTGCTATGTTTGTAGGCACGCTTGGTTTGCTGTGTATCAGTGATGTCCAAAAATAATATATAGCTAACTCAACGCTGCATGCACGTCGGTCTATCACCAATGCACCTCTTTAAGGCGCACGGAGAAGCGCGCATAACCTGTGGCGCGTTCAGTTTCGCTGATCTATTGCTTTATCGGTCTATTTCTGGTGATTAGATTTTTTTTTCATGTGTATTCGATTCATTTATTTGTGTATTAATTTGTTTGCATGGAAGAGGAACCTGGCGATTGACTGTCGAGGCTTAAACGCCTGCCCTGCTACCTCATACCTCAACATACCTGAACTTCTCCTGCGGATCGGTCACTTGCCTCGCCTGGATTTTGGACGCACGGATCTGTTTACTGCTCATTTGCAGAGAGAGGGAGAAAGGAGGGGGGAGAGAGACAGAGATGAGAGGCGCCGTTATTTGAATCTCGTATTAACAACCTCGAATAACGGACTGCCGAGTGGACAAGGAACCAAAGCCTCTCTTCAAAATAATAATTTTTATTTTATTTTAAAAAGAGAATAAAAGAATCACCCGAAAAATCTCAGGCTACAGAACGGCACTGGAGTGAATCCAAAGACGATGGTCCATTGTGCCGGTTGCGAGCGGCCTATACTGGACAGGTTTCTACTCAATGTCCTGGACCGAGCATGGCACGTGAAATGCGTGCTGTGTTGCGAGTGTAAATGTAATTTAACAGAGAAGTGTTTTTCTCGAGAGGGGAAACTATACTGCAAAAACGACTTCTTTAGGTAAGCGCACCTTGCAAAGAGCATTCCCTTTGGCTTGACTTGCTCTTTGATAACTGTTTATTTGTGTGTGTGTGTGTGTGTGTGTGTGTGTGTGTGTGTGTGTGTGATAGAGAAAGAGAGAGATAGAGAGAGGGAGAGAACATAGTCCTAAAGACATTTTCTTCCAACACGGCAAGATCTTTTAGAAAAAGATCACGTAGTCTATATTATAGACTAACTGCTGGTATGTATTTGATGAATAAAAATATATATATAAGTTGGTATTATGTTACGTATAATGCAATAATCGCCTAGTGTCTATTTAACACTTGTGCTTTTAATCAAATTACGTTTTTTGACTTAATTGCTTTCAGAAAACGGCATTTCAGTTTTATAACAAAAAATAATAGCATTAGCTATACTAGCAGTGACCTCCTGAACATTTTATTTAAAATATTGGAATGTCGTTTTTTTTGGAATATACTTCTGGTCCACATATATGGATATTTTTGTTATTCTGTGCGTATTCAAAATAGGTTTACTTATAGATCCAATGTAGGCTACTGGATGTATGCATTTAAAGCTTAATCAATGTATGCATTTATGCTATTACTAAATAATCTTATTTAGTGTATGGACAATGATTTTACTAACATTTAACAAACAAATATATCAAACCTTACAGTAGCCTATATTACCATGTGCTTATGTATCTTACGCGCTCTTAGTTCTTAAATTTTATTTAATTTTTTTGCGACAGGACATTGGCGAAAATGGTTATTAGCCTACTTTAAAAAAGAGAAAAAATTCTGTCAGATTTATGCTGATCTTCATAGGCGTTGCACGGGAAGAGAGAGTGTTTCCCCGTTTGATGTGAGACGGGGTTTTGGAGTGATAAATTAGAAACTCTGATTAGGTTACCGGGTAATTAAATGAGTGTTCATTTGTATTGTTATGTTAAGCAAAGAGCGGATACGTTAAACGTCTGCGCAGCCGTCTTTAGTGAGGGTTTGGAGGAAATGGCACTTTGTTTACAACGCTTGCCAGCCAGCGGAGCCGCGGGGCTCGAGGCTGTGCCAGGGTTCCAGGAGGACGTGTAACCTGGCTCAGTGGCACGCGGTTTACGCAGCCCCGCGTGCTTGCCGCCATTCGAGTGAAGACTTGATAAGTGGATTTGAATAGTAAAGCCGTTTGAAAGGAGAACCCGCTGACAATGCAATCACAGACTTACAGTCAACACATTTGTAAACATTGAATACACACTATTTACATAAGTACCCTGTTATGTTTAACACCAGTATAATTTAATAATTGTCTTCATTATTGTACTATTATTATAATTGTTTACGGTGTTGTAGATTTATTCAATAATAACTGCCAAATATTGCCAGTGGTTTCAATGCAGTGACCATACTGAAAATTGTTTTTTATTTTATAGGAATTCTTTATTTTTCAAATCATTAGCTATGGAAATGTCCACTATGTTGTATATTTCATTAGATTAAAATATATTACACCCAAAAATAACTATATTCACATTTTTTATTCCCATTTCTTGTTGTAGGTTAAATATATATTTTGTCTATACACAAATCGTCTCCTTAAATTTTTTAAAATAATGAATTGTAAGCTCGCGTGATTATAAACATGATTAGCCTACAGCAAAAACTGAAAGCAGGACAAATTAAACTGTTTTTAAAGCATGAAATTTCCCTTTTTATATATGCATACACATATAAATTTAATTATTTTTGAACTAGCAAAATATTATACGCTAGCTGTCATATCTCAGTTTTCATGGGAATTTCCAAGTGCCGAGGTCTGGTTCATTTAACTCATTTATGTACAATTGTTTGTACGGAGAAAAAAAAACGATGGATTTCTATTAAAAAGAGTTTACGTCTGACTAACGAATTTTTGACAAATACTTTAAATATTTTAATAAGAACCAATTTAATATTTCGTGCTGTCGCAGCGCATGAATTAACTGTATTATCTTGTATAAATAAAAGAAAGACAACATATAAAAACAATACTCATATGTACATATCTCCGAGGTAATGTAGCCTAATAGTGGACAGATTTGATGTTTAGGCAGCTGGACGCGCAGAAAGTACTCCTCCGCTCGTCTGTTCCTGACGCCATTTCTTCGCTGTGTCTCCATGGTTTTTGTCTGCAGGCGGTTTGGTACGAAGTGCGCGGGTTGTGCTCAGGGCATCTCACCGAATGACTTGGTACGGAGGGCGAGAAGCAAGGTGTTCCACTTGAACTGTTTCACCTGCATGATGTGTAACAAACAGCTCTCTACCGGGGAGGAGCTCTATATCATCGATGAAAACAAATTTGTTTGTAAAGAAGATTACCAGAGTAACAGCACCGGGAAAGACGCCAACCTTCTCTCAGGTAGGATAACAACCGGGCAAAGTCTTAAATATGCAGAATGCTTTGTGTTAGTTTCCAGCCTCCCAGTGTGAATATAGCCTATAGGCCTCTTCCTGGAGCACAGCTTTAGTTATTACTCACTGAAATTTAGATTGAGAAAAAATGTACCCTCGGTATTGCTCAATGCTTCAACTTAAGTACGGATTTTTGTGGTACAATGATATAGAAATTAAGAAGTATGTATTTTGCTCTGAAATTCGTTGTACTATATTGGAAAAGGGTTGATTGTTGGATAACAGCCGAGGACATTTTTTATGATATGATTTAATGTTGCGACATGGTGGTGTTTTTACTTTAGGTCGAGATAGCTATATGTACGTCAAGCCTACTAGCATTGAATAGGATTTATAGACTACTGTAGGCTGTTTACATTTAATTCCAGTAATAATCCTGGCGGCCTATTGTTATTTTGTATTCTGTGAATTATAATTGGAGAAATAATGTGTCATTAAGTAATGTCAATAATAAATATGTGTCCTTACCATCATTACAGGCATATCGACTATATTGAGCTGACCTTGTAGATATATTAAGACATATTATATATAAAGCTCTTCAAACCGTACTGAGTAATTATATATATAAAACGTGCCAATGTCGAATTTTTTAAATCTAAATCCCATTTTAATTCCGAATTATACTGTATTCTCTACAGTCACCGCATGCAGTGACGCTAGTCTATCTCCAGATTCTCAAGATCAGCAGGACGACGTCAAGGACTCGGAAAGCGCAAATTTATCGGACAAAGAAGGCGGGAACAATGAGAACGACGACCAGAACCTTGGCGGAAAGCGGCGCGGGCCGCGCACCACCATCAAAGCCAAACAATTGGAAACCCTGAAAGCCGCATTTGCTGCAACCCCGAAACCCACGCGGCACATCAGGGAGCAGCTCGCGCAGGAGACGGGGCTCAACATGCGAGTAATTCAGGCAAGTTGATTAGTTTATAAATTAAAATTAAACTCGCCATTTGACTTTGGGTTGTAGGCCTATAGCATTTATATTAGTTTCACGTGGTAGCCGCTATTGTTCTCAACATGTAGGCTAAATCAGTAAACTTGACAGAATGATAATAATCTTTTTTCGTTTTATTTTTTTGTCGTGGTGGTGGTATTAGTAGTTGAGGGGGAGGGGTTAAGCATCTACGCAGGTTTTGCACTTGAGATTTTGGCTGCTTATGTTGTTGTTTTTTCAAGTTTCCTTTTTGCCTATATGTAAAAAAAAAAATTATATGACAGCGCAGACCTGCCAGTTCACTCATTTTTATCATTTTTTTTGAGCAAGGTGACATATTGAACTGAAAAGTGAGAAGTTGTGTTGCATTCCATTCTTCCATTCAATAATTCATTGCCTTTTAATTTTTAAAGAACACATATATGGATATTTTAGAAAACTGGCTATAATGGTGGAAAGACTTGCCAACTGGCGTGAGACTGTAGCCAGCCCTGAGTCTTGGCAACGCAGCGATATCACGTTTTGCCACCACTTTCAAGCATGCTGTGCGCGTGCCCAGCCCAGCGGAAACGCGGAAATCTGTCTGTCTCTGCCCAATGCCGGATGCAGATTCAGTCTATATTGTTTAGCATGAAACATGTCGTCTTCGTCTTCTTTACAGTTGTCTGGATTGTACAATGTTAAATGCAGTTAAATTTAAGCTGGGCGAATTATTGTTTGTAAACACAGAGATGGTACCAGGACAAAGTTATACAGCAAGTATAGCCTATGTCGCATGTAATCTCGTTTGGCCCCCTGATTATGTTTGTGCGGGCGGCTGAAATAGGCTATCGTAACGTTCACCGTCATCAGAATTAAACTGAACTGAAATTCAACCGAATTGAACTCTATACCGGAGGCAAAAATAATGCAATTTCCCAGACCTCAGATATGTTTACGAATGCAGACTGATATATCGTTGCCATGCACGAGTAAGTGGTGTGCGGGGGACGTGCTAGCGTAATGTGTTAATATGAAATGGAACGAAAGATCAAGTGGGGGAAAAAACGAGAGATTAATGGAGTGGCGAGGGTAGATATGTAAGAGCACCAGGGTAAGGTGTAATTAGTCAAAGGAATTCAAGGGTGGATATATATATTACGAAATAATAACCTCGTGCAGAGCCGGCTAATATATCGGTAACAACCCTCCTATTAAGCATTAATTGTAGATGTAAAGTCCCCGCTGAAGCTCTCGCAGTCGGGGTAAATGGAGGGTTAAAAGGTCATTAAAGAGAGGTTAGATCAGAGACGCTGGGAGTGACGATAATTAGGCGTAATCATGTCATGACACTACGAATTCACTCAATCACTTCAGCTCATCCCAGAGTCGCGTAGCGTCTTACACAGAGGGTAGAAACCAAAACCACTAACACACATACTTACTTACCACTTACTACTTGTTACCACAATGTATTATTCGTTTTCTTACTGCTGTCGCTGTTGTGGTTATAGTTATGCTGTTCTTGTCGTCCAGTGACATCATTGTTCATAAAAGTTTGTTGCAGTCTACGTGCGTTTTCCTATTTTGCAGAAATGAGTATCTTATCATATTGTCGGATAAAGTTTCTATGCAAAGGTTTTTTTAATTGTTGCAGCAAGTATTTGGTGTATTAGCGCTTTAAGTGGTTTTATATGGCAAAGTGGAATATGATTTTTTTTAGGTCTGGTCATTTGTACTTCATTACCATTTCAACGTCTTGATTTGTCAGCATTTATTTCGATGCTTGGTACAGTAAGAGGTTTGAAATTATGGCCCCCTGCATCTCCGCTCTATTTAGCTAAATAATGCATCTATGAAAACACACAAAGCAGCTGACTGGCGTTGACATTGTGATTTTGTTTAGAACTTTATTGGTTTGGTCGCTATTTATAAACATGCAGATGTGCCCGCTAGTGTCCTCTGTAGGACATAATTATTCCACAATTTTTAGTCTTTTTCTAGAACCAGGAATAAATTAACAAAACACAGGCGTGTTTCTGTAAGTTTTCGTTTTTTTTTCTTCTTTATTTTATATATGGGCGCAGTGTCCATATTCTGATATTCTGTTGTTACTGTGAGCGTGTGGGGGAAAAAAGGATTCATGTGAAATTGTGTGTTGTTGAAAAAGTAACTTCTTTTCGAATAGTTTTTCAACGTTTATATTAATTGTACTTCAACTTGGCTTTACAATGCGCAGGTATGGTTCCAGAACCGGCGGTCCAAAGAGCGACGCATGAAGCAGTTGAGCGCCCTGGGCGCCCGAAGGCACGCGTTCTTCCGAAGCCCGAGAAGAATGAGAACGCTGGTGGATCGTCTCGAGCCCGGAGAGCTCATTCCAAACGGCCCTTTCTCATACTATGGAGGTCAGTTCGGGCGCGAGCGCGCTTCACCGGGTTTATCTTTTTTCGCAAGTCTGTATGAAATGTTGCGCAATCTCGTGTGTGTTTATCAAACGCCTCTCCCATTTGTCGAGATGCCCCATGGCGCCTCGGAAGGCAGCAAGAGCTTATCTGATGAGCACTTACAATCAAAAGGAAATGGAAAGCGTAGAAGCAAAGCTTAATCAATGATTACTTTTCGAATTATTATTGGCTATAATGTGCGCTATTTTTTAAATACCTTCGACGGTTTATTCCGCAAGTACTGAGGTAATGTCAACGATTGGCGGCACAGACTGCTTTCAGACGTAGGCAGGTCAATATTCTGTTTACGAAACATTAACATTAACAATTTTAATAATTAAAAACAACTTGTTCGGCAGTAGGCCTATTTATATATTTTTTATTATGTATTCCAACCATCGCAAATATTCCTGGTGTATTGCCACTGACAAAATTTTAATTGAAGGAGCATTCCTTTAAAACCGGAATATGAGTAGTATTTTAGTATTGTCGCTATGCATATACTGGTTTTATGTCGATGCCGTGAAGTCAGACTGTGGCCCAGATTCGGTGTAACCGCTGTGTTGTTGGTGCTTAACTTTTGAGTTTGATAAGTTTGACCTAGTAAATGTCTCGTGCTATATTTCTTTGGCAACATTTGCGAACTGTTGATTCCGTATGTCACCAAAATCTAATTTTATAATTCGTTGATCGACTAAAGACGATTAAAGGCACTAGAATTAGATTGAATCTGAGGTTGTGTGGAATTTTTGCAACTGTTCCACTTCGATTTCCCATCACTTAATATTTATAAGTATAGCCTACTCTTAATGAGTAGAAATTATGAATCAAAAACGAAATATATGTATACTACCACTACTCGGCTTACAGTACCGATAATAATAATCGTTATTATTATTATTATTATGACCGTATTATGTATAGAATGTTTGTGTTGGGCACGTGGCCATTGCCGTTGCGTCTAGATCAGAAGCCCTCACGAGGAAAGAATGACGCAAATATCTCACTTACAAACTCGCGGTTCAGAGAGCCTGTGATTCCCTGCCCGGAACGGTTTCATTAATATTCAACCGTTTAACGAGCGGAGGGGGGTTCCCGGGCCCAAATGGGCTCTAATTTAGTGGCTTTTTGTGTGTTTGGCATTGTTTTGTTGAGTGCTGCGAGCTGGGCATGTAAACTGATGGATTACAGCTCGTCACACGATGCTGATGCAACCGGAAGTCTTTCTTGTGTCGTTTTTTGTGTTGTTTTATTGTCTATTTAGAGCGTCTTGCAGTTCTTGGGGAAATTTGCTAATTTCTTGTGACCATGCACTGCTCTGGAAAATACTGTGCTTTTATTTTGAGTTGTTGACTTTTTACGCACACACCAAACAATACAATTAAAAAACAAAACACCATCGATCTGTTTAAACTTAATATGATATTATCTGGAGAACATCAGTAATAGACACTGGTGGTGAGTTGTGAAAATTGAATAGTTTTTTCATGTAAAATGTGCTGTTCGCTGTTCGGTCCATTTAGCCACATATTGTTCATGTTATGTGCCGTTATCTCAGTGCCGTTATCCCAGTGCCGTTATCCCAGTGCCGTTATCTCAGTGCCGTTATCTCAGTGCCGTTATCCCAGTGCCGTTATCCCAGTGCCATTATCTCAGTGCCGTTATCCCAGTGCCGTTATCCCAGTGCCGTTATCTCAGTGCCGTTATCCCAGTGCCGTTATCTCAGTGCCGTTATCCCAGGTGAACAGCGTGTTGCTATTTGCTACGTCTTCGGCTGAAATAATAATATAATAATAATATGTATCAGAAATAAATCATAGATTATTTTAATTAATTAATCACATAAATTGTGATTCCACCCCACACACACACACACATAATGAATGTGCTTGTTTTATCTGCAGATTATCAGAGTGAGTACTACGGCCCCGGGGGTAACTACGACTACTACCCCCAGGGCCCTCCCTCGTCCCAGGCCCAGACCCCCATCGACCTGCCCTTCATACCCTCGGCCGGCCCCACGGGGACCCCCCTGGGAGTCATGGATCACCCCCTCCCGGGACACCACCCCCCAAGCGAGGTGCAGCGTTTCTCTGACATCATGTCTCATCACCCCGGCGACTCCCCCAGCCCTGAACCGGGGGTCCCCGGGCCCCCCCTGCACACCATCTCCGAGGGCTTCGGCCCCGCCCCTCCCTTTACCTCACTGTCTCTCAACGGCAGCGGATACAGCAACCACCTCTCGCACCCCCCCTCGGAAATCAACGAGGCCACCGTCTGGTAGCTCTGGGAGGGACTTGGGGGGGCGTCGCTGTACGATGGACATACGAGAGGGGAGGAGTCAGAGCACAGACACTGGGATGCGGTTTGATTTATGTCATTCTTATTTATTTCTTAAATTATTCTGGCCGCCCCTCATCCCCCCAACACACACACACATATGAAAGACTGGAATGGCTCTATAGGAAAGACTGGAATGGCTCGATATGAAAGACTGGAATGGCTCTATATGAAAAACTGGAATGGCTCTATAGGAAAGACTGGAATGGCTCTATAGGAAAAACTGGAATGGCTCTATAGGAAAGACTGGAATGGCTCTATAGGAAAGACTGGAATGGCTCTATATGAAAGACTGGAATGGCTCTATAGGAAAGACTGGAATGGCTCTATATGAAAAACTGGAATGGCTCTATAGGAAAGACTGGAATGGCTCTATAGGAAAGACTGGAATGGCTCTATATGAAAAACTGGAATGGCTCTATAGGAAAGGAAAGCCCAAAGGACGGTTGGTTTGCACACTGGCACCAGGAAAGGAAGAAATCATCACTCGACACAAGTACGAGTGCTGATCAAACATCACGGCCTCTCTAGGCACTGCCATACCCACACGCAAACTCCCCTCTAACCCTAACCCTAACCCTAACCCTCTCTAGGCACTGCCATACCCACACGCAAACTCCCCTTTTCACGCAAAGGCCTGGAGAAAATTATTTTCTTTTCTATCTGGACTTTTTTTATTCCTTCTATTTTTTTCCTGAGAATTCCACCAAATCCCAAGAAAGCTTGTCTTCAAAAGGCAAAATGTTTTAAAAAAAGAATAAAAAAGTTATATGGATTGTTATACCCTTTATTTAATGGAAGAGAACTTGAAATGTTGCTAACGGAAGTCTACCTTCTAAAATCTTTTAACAAGGGTGTTAAGAGACTGAAACAGTCAACTGTTTACGTAATAATATTTCATTCAGGAGTTTAAGGTTTCAACCACATTTTAGAACCTCTTGAACCAGATAAAAAAAAATTGTTCCAAGCAACCAACCAAACTTTTGTATTGATTTTATTTATATTGTATGAAGAAAAAACAAGTTTGCAGCGGTTGTGGTTCACTGTGCTAGTTTGTACAAGATGTTGTTTACAAAAAAAATTAAAAATGGAAAAAAACAAAACACAAGTAGACAGTTGCCAAATAAAAATATAGCACAAACACTGTAAGAGTGCTTTGCACCATTACTGACAGGTGTTATAACAAAGTATAAGTGTTTTTAAAAAATCTTAAGAAGTATTTGCTTCTTATGTTTTTTTTAGTCTGCTGAAAATAATACAAGTCATAAAATTGTTAATATAACATACTTAGACCAACAGGTCTTATTTTTGTGTCTTCAAAGGAAAATCCAAACTATAGAAATTGATGGTCAAATATGCAGCCAACCGCTGCTACTTTCTTTAAATATCAAAACGCTCATGTCTTTTATTGTTGGAATAAGACCCAAGCTTATGTGACCTCCAGTGCATATTAGACCATTCACTGTATAAATACAACATGTTGAAAAATTTGTGAGTTTTTAATAAAAATAGAAATGATAAAAGTTGAACAGTAAAAGAGTTTTTTTGGTCAGGTTAGATTACAGTTTTAAGAATGTTAGGGCCTGTATTTTATTTAGTTAATTATCTGCATTAGCAGATTACATGGATGAATAACTGATTTTTTACATAAAATAACCTCAGGTCTGTTAAAATATATACATATAGAACAATGCCCTCCTGTACAAAATGTAGGTTTCACATTCTTTCCACATCTATTCAGCCAAATTTTATTTGCTGTGAAACGGCTACACCTTCTTACCACTGAATTACAGACCAATGAACAACACACCTTATTGTTTGATTACAGGATCTTCTGAGACGGCATGAAAAATTATTATCAAAATCAGAGTTATCAATTTAAACAATGGAAAACAAAGACTGCAAAAAATAAAAGAATATAAATAACCAGCAACAGCAAGAGAAGATCAGAGAACCCTAACCCCCTACCCCCCCCTCTAGCCCTGACCCCCCCCCTCTAGCCCAACACTGGGAGCGCTGACCCCCCCCTGTAGCCCAACACTGGGGAGCTTGTGTGAAACTGTCTGAGATGAAAACATTTATTTTCTCTGTGACTCTGAAGGGTTTGAGGAGCACGCTGCTGTGATTTTAAGTAAGGGCAGTACTACTGACTACTCACTCCACATTGCATCACTCCACACCGTATCACTCCACACTGTATCACTCCACACTGTATCACTCCATGCCGTATCACTCCACACTGTATCACTCCACACCGTATCACTCCACACCGTATCACTCCACACTATCACTCCACACTGTATCACTCCACACTGTATCACTCCACACCGTATCACTCCACACTGTATCACTCCATGCCGTATCACTCCACACTGTATCACCCCATGCCGTATCACTCCACACTGTATCACTCCACACTGTATCACTCCACACTGTATCACTCCACATCGTATCACTCCACACCGTATTACTCCACACTGTATCACTCCACACTGTATCACTCCACACCGTATCACTCCACACCGTATCACTCCATACTATCACTCCACACGGTATCACTCCACACCGTATCACTCCACACCTTATTCCACACCGTATCACTCCACACTATCACTCCACACTGTATCACTCCACACTGTATCACTCCATGCCGTATCACTCCACACTGTATCACTCCACACTGTATCACCCCACACTGTATCACTCCACATCGTATCACTCCACACTCCACACTATATCACACCACAGCATATCACACCGTATTACTCCACACTATAGCAGAGATGAGGGGCCCAGTCAGTATAAAACATTTTTTTTTTTAAATCTCATATTTTTAATTGTAAAGCTTAAATCTCCAGTTATGGTGAGCAGTTTAGACTGCAGTGGAAGAGCCGCTGATCCAGCAGGCAGTCCGTGCCCCCCTCCCTCAGCAGAAACAAGGAATATGGCTCTACATTACTGGCACACACACCACAGCTCCCTCAAGACCACTCTGCCCCCACCCTGTACTGGACCTGCCTTCACCTGCACGTAGTAAACTGTACACCATACAACACGGCTAAGAATCACAGTAAAACAACATGAATGTGCAAAGTCATACGTGTACATTCAGACACATACTCTACACATACAAACACACATGCGCAATATTCGTCTTTTTGTTTTTTGTTTCTTACAGAAAAAGAAACCATTTTTCTCAGGTTGTTTAGTTTATTTCAATTTATAAGAAGTAAAAGAAGAGAAGGGAAAAATAGCAGAAGAATATGTCGTATTGATTTGCTTTTCTAAAGAAGTATAAAATTATTCATAGGTGCAGTGTGGAGCAGTGTGGAGCAGTGGGACCATCAGGGTGTGAAAGCTTTTATCTCATTGCGCTGTGTGGCTCTTTCTGGACTGCACACACAACATAATCCCCACATGAATTAACCATGGTGCTGGGGAGTTAAACAGGCCCAGGGCTGCCTGTGAACCAGGGGGGTAAGGGGGGCTTAACCACACCACTGGCTGCCCGCCACCGTGACCCAAGAGGGTACAACTTTACATTTAAATTCACATTGATTTGCTATTGAGTATTGGACTGAGCTGACCATGTACATATGTTACATATAAAAACACGGAAGTTTCTGGATCAGTTTGATAATGCACAACTAAATACAAGAAAGAATGCATCTTCCACATTTACAGCAAGAGCTCTCTTTTACCACCACAGCTCGTAAAATAAAGACAATGTAACTTTTGTTCATCTGCGGTCATGTTCACAAATACATATTTTAAACTATAATTTAAAATATTGTTATCTGATAAAAATCTGAATTTGCGTCATACTAACACAAAATTATAATGCATATTTCTAATCCAATGTCCATCGAGTCAGTAGAATCGACATTTGTAAAAGTGTAGGAAGCAACCGGCGGTTTTTGATGACATAATTGTGCACTACTTTGCCAAGCTGGTGGCACGCGCGCGAGATTTCTGGATTTCTGCCCGTGGGAAACGCAGCATTAGTCAGTGTAAGTTGTGTTATTTTCTGCCCGTGGGAAACGCAGCATTAGTCTGTAAGTCGTGTTATTTTCTGCCCGTGGGAAACGCAGCATTAGTCAGTGTAAGTCGTGTTATTTTCTGCCCGTGGGAAACGCAGCATTAGTCAGTGTAAGTCGTGTTATTTTCTGCCCGTGGGAAACGCAGCATTAGTCAGTGTAAGTCGTGTTATTTTCTGCCCGTGGGAAACGCAGCATTAGTCAGTGTAAGTCGTGTTATTTTCTGCCCGTGGGAAACGCAGCATTAGTCAGTGTAAGTCGTGTTCTTTTCTGCCCGTGGGAAACGCAGCATTAGTCAGTGTAAGTCGTGTTCTTTTCTGCCCGTGGAAAACGCAGCATTAGTCAGTGTAAGTCGTGTTCTTTTCTGCCCGTGGGAAACGCAGCATTAGTCAGTGTAAGTCGTGTTCTTTTCTGCCCGTGGGAAACGCAGCATTAGTCAGTGTAAGTCGTGTTCTTTTCTGCCCGTGGGAAACGCAGCATTAGTCAGTGTAAGTCGTGTTCTTTTCTGCCCGTGGGAAACGCAGCATTAGTCAGTGTAAGTCGTGTTCTTTTCTGCCCGTGGGAAACGCAGCATTAGTCAGTGTAAGTCGTGTTCTTTTCTGCCCGTGGGAAACGCAGCATTAGTCAGTGTAAGTCGTGTTCTTTTCTGCCCGTGGGAAACGCAGCATTAGTCAGTGTAAGTCGTGTTATTTTCTGCCCGTGGGAAACGCAGCATTAGTCAGTGTAAGTCGTGTTCTTTTCTGCCCGTGGGAAACGCAGCATTAGTCAGTGTAAGTCGTGTTATTTTCTGCCCGTGGGAAACGCAGCATTAGTCAGTGTAAGTCGTGTTCTTTTCTGCCCGTGGGAAACGCAGCATTAGTCAGTGTAAGTCGTGTTCTTTTCTGCCCGTGGGAAACGCAGCATTAGTCAGTGTAAGTCGTGTTCTTTTCTGCCCGTGGGAAACGCAGCATTAGTCAGTGTAAGTCGTGTTCTTTTCTGCCCGTGGGAAACGCAGCATTAGTCAGTGTAAGTCGTGTTATTTTCTGCCCGTGGGAAACGCAGCATTAGTCAGTGTAAGTCGTGTTCTTTTCTGCCCGTGGGAAACGCAGCATTAGTCAGTGTAAGTCGTGTTCTTTTCTGCCCGTGGGAAACGCAGCATTAGTCAGTGTAAGTCGTGTTCTTTTCTGCCCGTGGGAAACGCAGCATTAGTCAGTGTAAGTCGTGTTATTTTCTGCCCGTGGGAAACGCAGCATTAGTCAGTGTAAGTCGTGTTCTTTTCTGCCCGTGGGAAACGCAGCATTAGTCAGTGTAAGTCGTGTTCTTTTCTGCCCGTGGGAAACGCAGCATTAGTCAGTGTAAGTCGTGTTATTTCCTGCCCGTGGGAAACGCAGCATTAGTCAGTGTAAGTCGTGTTCTTTTCTGCCCATGGGAAACGCAGCATTAGTCAGTGTAAGTCGTGTTATTTTCTGCCCGTGGGAAACGCAGCATTAGTCAGTGTAAGTCGTGTTATTTCCTGCCCGTGGGAAACGCAGCATTAGTCAGTGTAAGTCGTGTTATTTCCTGCCCGTGGGAAACGCAGCATTAGTCAGTGTAAGTCGTGTTCTTTTCTGCCCGTGGGAAACGCAGCATTAGTCAGTGTAAGTCGTGTTATTTCCTGCCCGTGGGAAACGCAGCATTAGTCAGTGTAAGTCGTGTTATTTCCTGCCCGTGGGAAACGCAGCATTAGTCAGTGTAAGTCGTGTTATTTTCTGCCCGTGGGAAACGCAGCATTAGTCAATGTAAGTCGTGTTATTCTCTGCCCGTGGGAAACGCAGCATTAGTCAGTGTAAGTCGTGTTATTTCCTGCCCGTGGGAAACGCAGCATTAGTCAGTGTAAGTCGTGTTATTCTCTGCCCGTGGGAAACGCAGCATTAGTCAGTGTAAGTCGTGTTATTCTCTGCCCGTGGGAAACGCAGCATTAGTCAGTGTAAGTCGTGTTATTTCCTGCCCGTGGGAAACGCAGCATTAGTCAGTGTAAGTCGTGTTATTCTCTGCCCGTGGGAAACGCAGCATTAGTCAGTGTAAGTCGTGTTATTCTCTGCCCGTGGGAAACGCAGCATTAGTGAGTGTAAGTCGTGTTATTCTCTGCCCGTGGGAAACGCAGCATTAGTCAGTGTAAGTCGTGTTATTTTCTGCCCGTGGGAAACGCAGCATTAGTCAGTGTAAGTCGTGTTATTTCCTGCCCGTGGGAAACGCAGCATTAGTCAGTGTAAGTCGGGTTATTCTCTGCCCGTGGGAAACGCAGCATTAGTCAGTGTAAGTCGTGTTATTTTTGCGTGGAAGTCGATAAGATTTTTCCAAGTGGTTTGGGTTGTTTACAGAAGAATTTTTTTTTTATGATAATATATTGATATTGTAATATAATTAATATTTTTAAATGATTGATTAAAATAGTAGGCTTTGACGAAAATACACAAGTAACATAAAGTACTGTAAATTCCCTTGTGTAGTGAAAAATATATATTTTTTCCATATATGGGAACAAATATTCTGTAATACATTGAATAATACATTTCAATATATGGAGGCACTCCTCTATTTTCAATACATAAAAATATATTGTGATTTTTGTTTAATAAGGCATTGTGTTGACTATATTAAAAATATATAGGGGGGGGGGGGGTTGGAAACATTATTAAAACAGAATTTTGTTGTCACAAAAATGGCACGTCAAGAATAAAAAATTGGATCACAAAAAAATATTTTTTTGTTAAGTAATCGTGCTAAGTAATCGTGGGGTCGTGTATGTTTATAAAGCACATTGGTTCAGGATGTTCGTCCCACATTGACTATCACATTTCGTCTCATCATATTTTCGAACGAGCACTCGAGACCGTAAAAAAGTCACTGTATGGTGAACTTCAGTTTTTTGGATACACAGCACTACGGAAGGACAAAATTGATATACGCATAATTTTGTCATGAAAACAACATTTGTTGAAGACATCAAAAATGTTGAGGTCATCACGCCTTCATGAAATCTGACAAAACAATCTCAGACAGACAAAATGTTTTCTGTTTGTAATCATATAATACCTTTAAACTTTAAAAGTATGCTTAACTTCTAAACAAATTTCTAATTAAGTTTTCTTTTTAATTTATTTTATGTTCATCATATTCAGAAATATTTGCCATAATTGTGAAACTTTGCCTATTTGTTTACCTGAACATGACTGACAAAATGGGTCGAACTTAACACGTATACAGCCTATTGACGCAGTTTGGTGACTATAATTCCAAGAATACTGTATTTGGCAGGTATAAATATTGATATGGTCCATGTGACAAAAAAATCACATCGCAGAAAACCTTTTCTTCAAGTTATAAAGGCCTTTGACGGTGTTGTGGTTTTTAATTGTGAACCCATTTAGCAGTGCTCTCGTGGCTAGTGTAGTGTAATGTTTTGGTTCAGCTTTTTCTGAAAACGAAGACGTTTATTCAAAGGAACGATGTCGCCCTGTCAGAGGCGCGTAGGCAGACTTTAAATGTTTACCGAAATGTGTGCAATTTACCGTCACATGGTGATGATGAGGTAGGCGCTGTGCGTAATTTTGTGGCGCATTTTCACCTCTAGAGTCAAAATGAATCTTCGTTTTAAAATGAAATTCATGCTTTTTGGACAACCGTGCTTGTTGGGTAATGATATATAGCTATGTCGTGTGAATGCTAACTGACTTGATTGAAGCATTGATATCAGCGAGTGTACGAACTGGTAACAAATGGTGCTCAAGTCCTTAAATATTTAATATTACGGTGTAATAGGAGAGATATTATTGAAATGGCCCCGTTCGCGGGAATCTCGCAGAGGTAAATCTAAGATTGACTTTTTGAATCCATACGTTATTTAGTGCCTAATGCTCGGGTCTGTACGCGGGGTTTGAATACATTTGTCTCCATCGCATTCATTCAGAGTACCACATCACCGGGAGGGGTTTCCAGTCGAGCGGGCGTCTCGGCGCTCCAGACGGGTGCCCCTCGCTTGTTTTCTCCCCGCCACGCAGAGCCCGGAGCCGTGATAATGGCGGAGCGCGATGAGGGGTTAAATCAAGACGGAGGGGTTGCCATCAGCGGCCTGCGGAGGCGTGCCACGGCTCTCCTGCCCGAACAGCGCTGGCGCTTCGCCGGGAGGGACATACACGCAAGGGAGTACATCGGAACTGTGTGTGTGTGTCTATAGGATGGGGGTAGGGCGAGTGTGTTTGTGTGGATGTGTGCTTGGATGAGTGTTATGAATCCGTGTTAGGAATATATTGAGGTGATATGGGGTCAGAATTATGTAAAACGTTTGTAGAAAAAAATGGGCCTATTTGTTTATAATTGAGATTGATGAGCTGATTGTAATGAACTCCATATGTAAACGAAGGTGTTTACAGTACAGGGCGACCTTTTGATCTGGATCGATCGCTATCGATCAGGAAGTACAAGCTCACGGCTACCTGCCCTGTGTTTACCTGTACCGAAGCAGGGGTGACAGAGCAGGCCAGGAAGGACACACTTCCCACTCCGCCCCCTGGTGGCCTAGGGAGAACCTGCAACCACCTTCTTAATATGTACAGTGATATCGAAGGGCTAATGAACTAATGAATAATAACTAATATTATTTCAGTTTAACAGTGTGTACCATTGAGCCAGGCAGTTTTTATGTGTAATGAAAAATATTTCGGATATTTATTCCAACCTGCCGGATTTCAGGAGTTCCTGGTCTAAAGCAAGAAATTCAGGAAGTCAATCTCCACAGCGACGTTATGTTCGCAGAGGCCGTACATATGAACACATTTTATTCACATTCATGACGTAAATATATTGTCTTATATTGTGCCTATACTTTTTCCGAGAGCGCAGCTGTCTCTGGTTCCATTCACCATTGGAAGTAGTTTCAACCGAAAGTAATGTTATACAGGTAATATACGTACAAACCTCTGGAGGCATAACGTCGCTGAAGGTGCTCCTTGGTTACTTTAAGTGTACTTTCTAGCTTTAGACCACGGACCCCTAATACGTAGGCTATTGTAAATACGACGTGTCGCCAGAATCTTTTATGAATATCCAAAATATCCTTCATCGCACACAAAAACATATCTGGGCTTATTGAAAACAAAAACTGTAATAAAATTATTATTTTTTAAACTCAGGTGAACCACGTTCTGAGAAGAAGACATGTTCTGAGAAATTTGAAATAGGCCTCCTTTTATTTCCTGTGTGTATTCATTTTGACACCCTTGTTTTGATTTGTGCAAACATTGCATTATAATTTATCGTTTCTATCTGAAATGCATGCATAAATACATAAATGTTTTTATTATTAGTATAATGTTTGATCCTCGTTATTTGCCGTGTTGCCGGTAGTGTTTGGTCCTCGGCGGTGCTGCAGTGCGCCTGCGCAGCCGTGCTGAAAACCAGCTGCGGGCGGTCCTTTATCTCATATCTTGTTGTGATCTGAGATCAGGGTGTTAGGAGATCGGGCTGTTTGTTTCCGCGTTACTGTACAAAGGCACGGCGCCGCGCGGTTAATTAAATAAATCCCCGTTTACCTAGCGAGGAAATACCTGGATTAGTGGCAGAGATTTGCAACTCAGACTTGAGAAATTGCTAATCAATTTAAACCTATTAGACAATTAATTTACTCCGCGGTGAGCGAGCGCGATTTCCAGGTACACTAATCCGCTCCCACACTGTTGATCTCTGTTGATGAGTACCGAGTCAGCTGCACGCGGAGAGGCACCTGTTTGCAGTGAGACACTTCCAATAAAGACCTGTAATGTTTAACATTCATAGACTCGCGAACTTACCCTAGCCTCTGTGATGCTCATGAAAGTATGGACTTAAAGGAGGTGTGTGATGATGAGGAAAAGAGGAGGAGTGGTGATGGAAATGGGGGTAATGACAGGAAGGGAATGGGTGGTAGGGTTACCATAGAAATGGACTGAATGGCGGGAACTCGTGATAGAAAAACCATGACGTCAGAAAATAGCGGGGATGAGGATAACGCTATAAAGGAGATGGTTATTCTGCCACGAGGGACTTGAAATTTTTGAACTAGCCTGTCTTCTGATGCTCCTAAGTCATTGCCCCCCTATGCCTGTGTTGTGCCCAGGGCTCTGAGTCTCCATGCCTGTGTTGTGCTCAGGGCTCTGAGTCTCTATGCCTGTGTTGTGTCCAGGGCTCTGAGTCTCTATGCCTGTGTTGTGCTCAGGGCTCTGAGTCTCCATGCCTGTGTTGTGCTCAGGGCTCTGAGTCTCTATGCCTGTGTTGTGCTCAGGGCTCTGAGTCTCTATGCCTGTGTTGTGCTCAGGGCTCTGAGTCTCCATGCCTGTGTTGTGCTCAGGGCTCTGAGTCTCTATGCCTGTGTTGTGCTCAGGGCTCTGAGTCTCTATGCCTGTGTTGTGCTCAGGGCTCTGAGTCTCTATGCCTGTGTTGTGCTCAGGGCTCTGAGTCTCCATGCCTGTGTTGTGCTCAGGGCTCTGAGTCTCTATGCCTGTGTTGTGCTCAGGGCTCTGAGTCTCTATGCCTGTGTTGTGCTCAGGGCTCTGAGTCTCTATGCCTGTGTTGTGCTCAGGGCTCTGAGTCTCTATGCCTGTGTTGTGCCCAGGGCTGTGAGTCTCTATGCCTGTGTTGTGCTCAGGGCTCTGAGTCTCTATGCCTGTGTTGTGCCCAGGGCTGTGAGTCTCTATGCCTGTGTTGTGCTCAGGGCTCTGAGTCTCTATGCCTGTGTTGTGCCCAGGGCTCTGAGTCTCTATACCTGTGCTGTGCTCAGGGCTCTGAGTCTCTATGCCTGTGTTGTGCCCAGGGCTGTGAGTCTCTATGCCTGTGTTGTGCCCAGGGCTGTGAGTCTCTATGCCTGTGTTGTGCTCAGGGCTCTGAGTCTCTATGCCTGTGTTGTGTCCAGGGCTCTGAGTCTCTATGCCTGTGTTGTGCCAGGGCTCTGAGTCTCTATGCCTGTGTTGTGCTCAGGGCTCTGAGTCTCTATGCCTGTGTTGTGCCCAGGGCTGTGAGTCTCTATGCCTGTGTTGTGCTCAGGGCTCTGAGTCTCTATGCCTGTGTTGTGCTCAGGGCTCTGAGTCTCTATGCCTGTGTTGTGCCCAGGGCTGTGAGTCTCTATGCCTGTGTTGTGCTCAGGGCTCTGAGTCTCTATGCCTGTGTTGTGTCCAGGGCTCTGAGTCTCTATGCCTGTGTTGTACCCAGGGCTGTGAGTTTCTATGCCTGTGTTGTGCCCAGGGCTCTGAGTCTCTATGCCTGTGTTGTGTCCAGGGCTCTGAGTCTCTATGCCTGTGTTGTGCCCAGGGCTCTGAGTCTATGCCTGTGTTGTGCTCAGGGCTCTGAGTCTCTATGCCTGTGTTGTGCTCAGGGCTCTGAGTCTCTATGCCTGTGTTGTGCTCAGGGCTCTGAGTCTCTATGCCTGTGTTGTGCCCAGGGCTCTGAGTCTCTATGCCTGTGTTATGCTCAGTGGTGGGGGCAATCTGGAGATGGGGTGTCCTGGCTGAACAGGAGGGGTCCATGTGGGGTTTTTATTGGTGGTCCGAAGGGCAGGTGCAAGCCTGCCCCCCCCCTCCCCCCTGCTCTGAGCTCTAGGGCAGGCTGGCACAGGTGGGCTTTTTGCTGGCCAATCAGAGCAAGCAGTTTTCCAATTAAAGCAGGTTTGTGCCAGAGCAGCCAAGCAGAGCTGTTATTCGACTCTATTAAAACCAATAAAGCAAGAAGCACACAGCCATGCAACTAACAGAGATTAAAACATAGCGTGTGTGTTTCTGTGTGTGTGTGTGTGTGTGTGTGTGTGTTTGTGTGTGCTTGTGTGCGTGTGTTTCTGTGTGCTTGTGTGTGTGTGTGTTTCTGTGTGCTTGTGTGCGTGTGTTTCTGTGTGTGTGTGTGTGTTTCTGTGTGCTTGTGCGTGTGTGTTTCTGTGTGTGCGTGTGTGTTTCTGTGTGCTTGTGGGCTTGTGTTTCTGTGTGTGTGTGTGCACGTGCATGTGTGTGTGTGTGTGTGTATGTGTGTGCGCTTGTGTATGTGTGTGCATGCGTGTGTGTTTTGTGTGATTGTGTGTTTGTGTGTGTATGTGTGTGTGTGTGTTTGTGTGTGTGTATGTGTGTGTGTGTGTGTGTGTGTGTGTTTGTGTGTGTGCCAATTTAGCTTGTTTCTTTCCACAGTTACTTAAACCGTCCACAGGGTGGCGCTGTCAGCCATAGTGGGCAATGGCCGTCAATCACTGTTTAATCAGGAGAGCGCAGTTGATGACACATGCTCATATATATACAGAAGATTTAAAGGGGTCAGTCACTGAAGCTGTAACAGAGCTGAGAGCCATGCTGGCTTCCATGTGCCGGAGAGAGGAAGATGTGCGTGATCCATGCATCGCGGCCTGTTCCTTTATTTTACTTACTGTAGTCTGTGGGGACAGGGCTGTGGTCAGGTGATCACAGGTGGACACACATGCTGTTAGTGAGCTGGTTAGAACAGCAGTGCCTTAAAAAATGTTTTGTGTTTATGTGTGTGTGTGACAGGGTGGATAATGTGAGGTATTGTGTGGGCTTTATTCATATGTGCATATTCCTCCCAACACAATCAGTGCATTTTTCTGTAACTGTTATCAGCACATAGAGCTGCTCTCTGCTTAACTCAGGTCAGTCTGTGGATGCAGTAACAGGGAATGGCTGGTATGTGTGTGTGTGTGTGTGTGTGTGAGCATGTGCAGGTTGGTGTGTGTGTGTGTGTGTGTGTGTGTGTGTGTGTGAGAGCATGTGCAGGTTGGTGTGTGTGTGTGTGTGTGTGCATGCAGAAGAGTCCGTCTGCAGGTTAGCATTGGATAAATTCACCTGACTGGCTGCTTTGGCCAGAGCCTGTGTGGGGGGTCTCAACCCCAGGTAGAATTTAAGGGGTCAACTGGTGCATCTGTCTCATCTCCCTCTCTCTCTTTCCCTCTCCCTCTCTCCCTCTCTCTCTTTCCCTCTCCCTCTCTCCCTCTCTCCCTCTCTCTCTTTCCCTCTCTCCCTCTCTCTCTCTCTTTCCCTCTCCCTCTCTCCCTCTCTCTCTTTCCCTCTTTCTCTCTCCCTCTTCCAAACACTCCCTTTCTCCTTCTCTCCCTCTCTCACTTTCCCTCTCCCTCTCCCAAACACTCCCTTTCTCCTTCTCTCCCTCTCTCACTCACTCCATCCTTTTTCTTCATCTTTCTCCATTTCTCCTTCTCTCCATCTTTTGCATTGTCCCTCCTCCCTCTCTCTTCTTTCATCTCCCCTTATCTCCTTCTCCTCTTCTCTCCTCTCTCTCTTTCCCCCTCCTCTCATCTTTCTCTATCTCCACCCCTCCTCTCACCTCTCTCTCTCTACCTCCCTTTCTCTCTTTCCCCCTTCTCTCCTTTCCTTTCTCTCCCTCTCTTTCTCTCTCTATCTCTCTCTCCCTCTCTTTCTTTCTCTCTCTATATCTCTCTCTCTCTCTCTCTCTCTCTCTACCTGCTCTCCACAGCTCTATGGTTGCCTCTCCTGGCTGAGCGTAGCTGCAGCTCTATGGCTGCCTCTCCTGGCTGAGCGTAGCTGCAGCTCTATGGCTGCCTCTCCTGGCTGAGCGTAGCTGCAGCTCTATGGCTGCCTCTCCTGGCTGAGCGTAGCTCCAGCTCTATGGCTGCTTCTCCTGGCTGAGCGTAGCTGCAGCTCTATGGCTGCCTCTCCTGGCTGAGCGTAGCTCCAGCTCTATGGTTGCCTCTCCTGGCTGAGCGTAGCTGCAGCTCTATGGCTGCCTCTCCTGGCTGAGCGTAGCTGCAGCTCTACGGCTGCCTCTCCTGGCTGAGCGTAGCTGCAGCTCTATGGCTGCCTCTCCTGGCTGAGCGTAGCTGCAGCTCTATGGTTGCCTCTCCTGGCTGGGCGTAGCTCCAGCTCTATGGTTGCCTCTCCTGGCTGAGTGTAGCTGCAGCTCTATGGCTGCCTCTCCTGGCTGAGTGTAGCTGCAGCTCTATGGCTGCCTCTCCTGGCTGAGCATAGCTGCAGCTCTATGGTTGCCTCTCCTGGCTGAGCGTAGCTCCAGCTCTATGGCTGCCTCTCCTGGCTGAGCGTAGCTGCAGCTCTATGGCTGCCTCTCCTGGCTGAGCGTAGCTGCAGCTCTATGGCTGCCTCTCCTGGCTGAGCGTAGCTGCAGCTCTATGGCTGCCTCTCCTGGCTGAGCGTAGCTGCAGCTCTATGGCTGCCTCACCTGGCTGAGCGTAGCTCCAGCTCTATGGTTGCCTCTCCTGGCTGAGCGTAGCTGCAGCTCTATGGTTGCCTCTCCTGGCTGAGTGTAGCTGCAGCTCTATGGTTGCCTCTCCTGGCTGAGCATAGCTGCAGCTCTATGGCTGCCTCTCCTGGCTGAGTGTAGCTGCAGCTCTATGGCTGCCTCTCCTGGCTGAGTGTAGCTGCAGCTCTATGGCTGCCTCTCCTGGCTGAGTGTAGCTGCAGCTCTATGGCTGCCTCTCCTGGCTGAGCGTAGCTGCAGCTCTATGGCTGCCTCTCCTGGCTGAGTGTAGCTGCAGCTCTATGGCTGCCTCTCCTGGCTGAGTGTAGCTGCAGCTCTATGGCTGCCTCTCCTGGCTGAGTGTAGCTGCAGCTCTATGGCTGCCTCTCCTGGCTGAGCGTAGCTGCAGCTCTATGGCTGCCTCTCCTGGCTGAGCGTAGCTGCAGCTCTATGGCTGCCTCTCCTGGCTGAGCGTAGCTGCAGCTCTATGGCTGCCTCTCCTGGCTGAGCGTAGCTGCAGCTCTATGGCTGCCTCTCCTGGCTGAGCGTAGCTGCAGCTCTATGGCTGCCTCTCCTGGCTGAGTGTAGCTGCAGCTCTATGGCTGCCTCTCCTGGCTGAGTGTAGCTGCAGCTCTATGGCTGCCTCTCCTGGCTGAGTGTAGCTGCAGCTCTATGGCTGCCTCTCCTGGCTGAGTGTAGCTGCAGCTCTATGGCTGCCTCTCCTGGCTGAGCGTAGCTGCAGCTCTATGGCTGCCTCTCCTGGCTGAGCGTAGCTGCAGCTCTATGGCTGCCTCTCCTGGCTGAGTGTAGCTGCAGCTCTATGGCTGCCTCTCCTGGCTGAGTGTAGCTGCAGCTCTATGGCTGCCTCTCCTGGCTGAGTGTAGCTGCAGCTCTATGGCTGCCTCTCCTGGCTGAGCGTAGCTGCAGCTCTATGGCTGCCTCTCCTGGCTGAGCGTAGCTGCAGCTCTATGGCTGCCTCTCCTGGCTGAGCGTAGCTGCAGCTCTATGGTTGCCTCTCCTGGCTGAGCGTAGCTCCAGCTCTATGGCTGCCTCTCCTGGCTGAGTGTAGCTGCAGCTCTATGGCTGCCTCTCCTGGCTGAGCGTAGCTGCAGCTCTATGGCTGCCTCTCCTGGCTGAGTGTAGCTGCAGCTCTATGGCTGCCTCTCCTGGCTGAGCGTAGCTGCAGCTCTATGGCTGCCTCTCCTGGCTGAGCGTAGCTGCAGCTCTATGGCTGCCTCTCCTGGCTGAGCGTAGCTGCAGCTCTATGGCTGCCTCTCCTGGCTGAGCGTAGCTGCAGCTCTATGGCTGCCTCTCCTGGCTGAGTGTAGCTGCAGCTCTATGGCTGCCTCTCCTGGCTGAGTGTAGCTGCAGCTCTATGGCTGCCTCTCCTGGCTGAGCGTAGCTGCAGCTCTATGGTTGCCTCTCCTGGCTGAGCGTAGCTGCAGCTCTATGGTTGCCTCTCCTGGCTGAGCGTAGCTGCAGCTCTATGGCTGCCTCTCCTGGCTGAGTGTAGCTGCAGCTCTATGGCTGCCTCTCCTGGCTGAGTGTAGCTGCAGCTCTATGGCTGCCTCTCCTGGCTGAGCGTAGCTGCAGCTCTATGGCTGCCTCTCCTGGCTGAGCGTAGCTGCAGCTCTATGGCTGCCTCTCCTGGCTGAGCGTAGCTGCAGCTCTATGGCTGCCTCTCCTGGCTGAGTGTAGCTGCAGCTCTATGGCTGCCTCTCCTGGCTGGGCGTAGCTGCTGAGGGCGCCAGTTCTGCCAGCTGATTTACTGCAGAGTTGCTTATAAATTGAAGTGGAAAATGTTTTGCAGACCTGGCAGCTTTCTGGGCCCACTCCCATTCATCAACCGGCCCTCCCCCCTCTGTGTAAAGTACAGGAATTAATTAGCCCACATTCCCCAAGAAGTTTATCGCCCTAATTTATGAGAGGTGAAGTCTCCTGGAGAGCGGCCATATTGTACCGTTATATTTTTTTATGGCAGTTGGTTGTTATTTTTTAAACCTTCTGGCTCAGGTAGCTGGTGTGTAGTGTGAGCGGGAGGTCAGGTGTGTTTGTGTCTCTCTGTCATCGTCTGTAAATCTCACACTCCAGCCCAGGCTTTTCGGACACAAGCTGTTTCCAGTTCTTGTTTTCTGTTTCCTGTTCCTGTTTTCGGTTCCTCCGCTTTCTGATCTCTGCTGGCTTCTCTGGCCACTTCTGGAAATATTTGCCTGATTATCAAGCTAATTAAGATCAATTAACAGTTGCCTCAAGTGAAGCTGGCAGTAATCAAATGTTTGATTTTGATGTGTGTGCATATGAGTGTGCGTATGTGAGTGTGTTTAACGTGTTTTATGCATGCCTGTGATTTTGTATTTTGTGTGAATGTGTGATGTATGCACAATGTGAGTGTGTTGACATGCATGTGAATGTATTACACACCTACATTTAAAATAGGTATAAATAATATAATAATGTTTAAAATGAATCCTGTTTAATCTGTGTGTGTTGTAGAAATGTGGATACACTAGCGCATGGCCCCCTGGGATAGATCTGGGATGTCTGGCATGTCCGTGTGATGTCCTTCATTCTCCGGACACATTCCTGCCTCGCTGCTCTCTCCGCACATTCACACCTTCACATATGACTGTTCTTGGTGCGTATTTTATCTGTCTGTATATTTGATCTATGTGTATATTTATATATTTCTATGCTGTGAGTCGTTCTCTGGGAGGTAATTAGGTCCACGCTACATAATCTGACATTATCCAGCCCCAGCTGTGAAGTCAGAGCCTGAACACACGTGTTAACGGGGCGTGTGCGTGTTAACGGGGCGTGTGCGTGTTAACAGGCCGTTTGTGTGTACGCACCTCACCGCCGCTCACACAGCCTGCTGAATACCGCATTAGTGCGTAATTAAAGATCCTTTTTTAACCGCTCACCTGGAATCTCCCCTCCGGAACACCCCCCCGTTCGGGAGAGGATGTTGTTTTGGATTGTGCTATTGTTGTACTGTAGCCGCTGATTAAATGGCCTCGGCTTTTAAAAAATTAAAAAATAATATTTCATAATTTTCTCCCATGGCTGGGCAGGCAGTTGACTCCTGATAATCACTCATAGCACTTTGTAATCAGTTCCTCAGAAATAGAATTCCTCCGGCCAGCAGCAATTAATACATTTGAATTCTGCCTTTCTATTTTTTTTCATTCTTTTATTTTTTTTACACCAGCGAACTTGAGCTGGGCTTGAAATTACCAGTGACTGCCTTCACCTCATTTGCATATTTATTGCAGCGGAAAAAAGCGTCCTGGTGTATGATTGATGTGGAGAATACCTCCTGAATCCTAAACAGAACCTTGTTATGAAAGGGGGGGGCTTTTTTTGTTTCTTCTCATTTTTCTGAAACCCCCCCCATCCCGAGGACGGTAACATGGGAAACGCGGCTCCTTTTTAATGGAGGTGACAGGAGGAGAAGAGAGAGAAACAGGAGATGCGTCAGGATGGAGGAGATTTAATCAGATGCGTTTGGTGGGATTAATTGTGGGGGAGGACGGGGGGAGGGGGAATGGGGAAGGGAGGCGGGGCGTGGCGGAGGAGGTGAGCGAGCGCGATTGTTTCTGGGGGTCACTCCCTGTGCCTCCCTCTGTCACTTTGAGGGATCGTTTGGTGATGTCCTCTGAGCGCCCGCCGTTGTTCTTCCTCCATATTACCGCCATTATCATTATTTCACACAGAGCACTTGACTGCATCCACCCACCCCCCCTCCCCCCCATGCTGTGATTGGACTTCCAGGGTCTTTGAGGGGGGGGCCAGTAACTCTGTTTTGACCCCTTAGGTGAGGTGGTGATGCCAGTGTGTGTGTGCGCGTGTGTGAGATAGAGACCTGAGAGTGTGGTCTAAGTGTGTTAATGTATCAGTGTGAGGTCTGAGTGTGTTAATGTATCAGCGTGAGGTCTGAGTGTGTTAATGTATCAGCGTGAGGTCTGAGTGTGTTAATGTATCAGCGTGAGGTCTGAGTGTGTTAATGTATCAGCGTGAGGTCTGAGTGTGTTAATGTATCAGCGTGAGGTCTGAGTGTGTTAATGTATCAGCGTGAGGTCTGAGTGTGTTAATGTATCAGTGTGTGTGTGTGAGTGTGTTAATGTATCAGTGTGTGGTCTGAGTGTGTTAATGTATCAGCGTGAGGTCTGAGTGTGTTAATGTATCAGCGTGAGGTCTGAGTGTGTTAATGTATCAGCGTGAGGTCTGAGTGTGTTAATGTATCAGCGTGAGGTCTGAGTGTGTTAATGTATCAGCGTGAGGTCTGAGTGTGTTAATGTATCAGCGTGAGGTCTAAGTGTGTTAATGTATCAGCGTGAGGTCTAAGTGTGTTAATGTATCAGAGTGTGGTCTGAGTGTGTTCATGTATCAGCGTGAGGTCTGAGTGTGTTAATGTATCAGTGTGAGGTCTGAGTGTGTTAATGTTTCAGCGTGAGGTCTGAGTGTGTTAATGTATCAGCGTGAGGTCTGAGTGTGTTAATGTATCAGCGTGAGGTTTGAGTGTGTTAATGTATCAGCGTGAGGTCTGAGTGTGTTAATGTATCAGCGTGAGGTCTGAGTGTGTTAATGTATCAGCGTGAGGTCTGAGTGTGTTAATGTATCAGCGTGAGGTCTGAGTGTGTTAATGTATCAGCGTGAGGTCTGAGTGTGTTAATGTATCAGTGTGTGTGTGTGAGTGTGTTAATGTATCAGCGTGAGGTCTGAGTGTGTTAATGTATCAGCGTGAGGTCTGAGTGTGTTAATGTATCAGCGTGAGGTCTGAGTGTGTTAATGTATCAGCGTGAGGTCTGAGTGTGTTAATGTATCAGCGTGAGGTCTGAGTGTGTTAATGTATCAGCGTGAGGTCTGAGTGTGTTAATGTATCAGCGTGAGGTCTGAGTGTGTTAATGTATCAGCGTGAGGTCTGAGTGTGTTAATGTATCAGTGTGTGGTCTGAGTGTGTTAATGTATCAGCGTGAGGTCTGAGTGTGTTAATGTATCAGCGTGAGGTCTGAGTGTGTTAATGTATCAGCGTGAGGTCTGAGTGTGTTAATGTATCAGCGTGAGGTCTGAGTGTGTTAATGTATCAGCGTGAGGTCTGAGTGTGTTAATGTATCAGCGTGAGGTCTGAGTGTGTTAATGTATCAGCGTGAGGTCTGAGTGTGTTAATGTATCAGCGTGAGGTCTGAGTGTGTTAATGTATCAGCGTGAGGTCTGAGTGTGTTAATGTATCAGCGTGAGGTCTGAGTGTGTTAATGTATCAGCGTGAGGTCTGAGTGTGTTAATGTATCAGCGTGAGGTCTGACGTGGCCAGTGTTGAGATTAATGTATCATTGTGTGAGCTGGTCTGAGCTTCGCTGTGTTAATGTATCAGCGTGAGGTCTGAGTGTGTTAATGTATCAGCGTGTTCGCAAGGCTTCTTCTCGGCGTGATTTAGAATGTGTGTGTGGTTAATGTATCAGCGTGAGGTGTGAGTGTGTTAATGTGTGAGCGTGAGGTTCTCCTGAGTGTGTTAATGTATCAGCGTGAGGTCTGTGTGTGTTAATGTGTCAGTGTGAGGTGAGTGAGTGTGTTAATGTGTGCAGCGTGAGTGTGTGTGTGTGTGAGTGTGAGGGTTGTGGTAATGTGTGAGCCTGTTGGTGGAGGTGTGTATAGTGAGTGTGAGGGGTGGGGGGGGGGGGGGTTGGGGGGGGGGGGGGGTTAGTGCAATAGGTAAGGTTGAAGAAGCTTGTTGTGGTTTGGTGAGGGTGGTGGGCGGGGGGGCGGGGGAATGGATGGATGAACAGGATCACGACACAGGGAGCTGCGCTGCGTAAGCGAAGAGTTTTAAGGGGGGGGTTTGGGGGGGGGGGAAAGGCAGCACAAAAAAAAAAAAGGGGGGGCTCTCGCAGTAATCCGCCCGACCCGTGGCTCCTCCCCCAACATGTAACTTTTGTCGACCACAAACTGCAGATTTCATGCTGTGCCATTAATCGGTGGGATTATGCGTGCAGGTCGGGAGCATCAGGTTTTAGGTTTTAATGAATTCCTTTTCCTGGCACTAAGAGGTAAGTGGATGGCGGGGCGTGGGGCATGGGGAGGGGGGTGACGGGAAACAGGAAACAGGCGCAGGTTTCTGGCCCCTCTCCACACCTTCTGGTCAGCGTGATAAACTCCAGTGTGCTGCCTTTTCAAAGTACTCATCTCAGTTCATCTCAACCCCAATCAAATAAAAAAGTATTTTTTGTAAAAAGGTATTTTGGGTCGGCGCTTGCAGAGCTGCAGGGGCTGCTGGATTTTATTCTTACTCTGCACTTCATTCATTTATTAAAAGCATCAAATTACACAGTTACCTCACCACACACACACACGCCCGTGCACACACACACACGCCCGCGCGCGCACACACACACACCGACCTGTTTTTTGGGTCTTGTTGTATTTAAGGTGAAAAAAAAAAAACAGCAGACCCGTGGCTCACCTGCACCAGGTTTGACCACCTCTGCTATATAGAGGCTGTGTGATGCTCGTGCTGCTCTCCATGGTGCTAATCCAGGGTCAGTGTTTAGAGGCTGTGTGATGCTCGTGCCGCTCTCCATTGTGCTGATCCAGGGTCAGTGTTTAGAGGCTGTGTGATGCTGGTGCCGCTCTCCATGGTGCTGATCCAGGGTCAGTGTATAGAGGCTGTGTGATGCTGGTGCTGCTCTCCATGGTGCTGATCCAGGGTCAGTGTATAGAGGCTGTGTGATGCTGGTGCTGCTCTCCATGGTGCTGATCCAGGGTCAGTGTATAGAGGCTGTGTGATGCTGGTGCCGCTCTCCACGGTGCTGATCCAGGGTCAGTGTTTAGAGGCAGTGTGCTGCTGTCTATGATACTGAAGCCTGTACACAGTGCAGAGATAGATGGTGTGTCTACAGAGGGGTTTGTAAAACAGGGAGAGTAATGAGTCTGTAACCCCCCATCCCCCCCCCCCCATCTCTGCACCACTCAGGCTCTCCCCAAAGGTCTGCTTCCTGAGTCTCTATATCAGTGTGCTGTCAGGGCCCCATGTCTCTCTTTCTCTTCCTCTTTATATTCTTTTCTCTCTCTCACTTTCTCTCTCTTTCTTTTTCTGTCTTTTTTCTCTCCCTTTCTTTCTCCCTTTATCTGTCTCTCTCTTCCTCTCTCAGTCCCTGTATCTCTCTGTCTCTCTTTTTCTGTCTGTTTCTCTCTCTCTATCCCTCTCTCTCTGTATTTTTCTCTTTCTCCCTCTCTCTCTCTATCTGTCTCTCTCTTCCTCTCTCCATTTTTTTCTCTCTGTCTCCTTACCTGTCAGTGTTACAGTCATGGCAGGTTTTTAAAGTCAAACGGGATCCATCTGCGGAACCAGGCATGTGGCTCTTTGATTGCATTTCAGCTATTTTATAAACACTCATTGTTTGTCCCATCTAGCCTCTGAGTGGCCGGCTGTGCCAAACTGGGGCCCATGATGAGGTTATCTGTGGCAAGGCTGGGGCCCATGATGAGGTTATCTGTGGCAAGGCTGGGGCCCATGATGAGGTTATCTGTGGCAAGGCTGGGGCCCATGATGAGGTTATCTGTGGCAAGGCTGGGGCCCATGATGAGGTTATCTGTGGCAAGGCTGGGGCCCATGATGAGGTTATCTGTGGCAAGGCTGGGGCCCATGATGAGGTTATCTGTGGCAAGGCTGGGGCCCATGACGAGGTTATCTGTGGCAAGGCTGGGGCCCATGACGAGGTTATCTGTGGCAAGGCTGGGGCCCATGATGAGGTTATCTGTGGCAAGGCTGGGGCCCATGATGAGGTTATCTGTGGCAAGGCTGGGGCCCATGATGAGGTTATCTGTGGCAAGGCTGGGGCCCATGATGGGGTTATCTGTGGCAAGGCTGGGGCCCATGGTGAGGTTATCTGTGGCAAGGCTGGGGTCCATGATGAGGTTATCTGTGGCAAGGCTGGGGCCCATGATGAGGTTATCTGTGGCAAGGCTGGGGCCCATGACGAGGTTATCTGTGGCAAGGCTGGGGCCCATGACGAGGTTATCTGTGGCAAGGCTGGGGCCCATGATGAGGTTATCTGTGGCAAGGCTGGGGCCCATGATGAGGTTATCTGTGGCAAGGCTGGGACCCATGATGAGGTTATCTGTGGCAAGGCTGGGGCCCATGATGGGGTTATCTGTGGCAAGGCTGGGGCCCATGGTGAGGTTATCTGTGGCAAGGCTGGGGCCCATGATGAGGTTATCTGTGGCAAGGCTGGGGTCCATGGTGAGGTTATCTGTGGCAAGGCTGGGGCCCATGATGAGGTTATCTGTGGCAAGGCTGGGGCCCATGATGAGGTTATCTGTGGCAAGGCTGGGGCCCATGATGAGGTTATCTGTGGCAAGGCTGGGGCCCATGATGAGGTTATCTGTGGCAAGGCTGGGGCCCATGATGAGGTTATCTGTGGCAAGGCTGGGGCCCATGATGAGGTTATCTGTGGCAAGGCTGGGGCCCATGATGAGGTTATCTGTGGCAAGGCTGGGGCCCATGATGGGGTTATCTGTGGCAAGGCTGGGGCCCATGATGAGGTTATCTGTGGCAAGGCTGGGGCCCATGATGAGGTTATCTGTGGCAAGGCTGGGGCCCATGATGAGGTTATCTGTGGCAAGGCTGGGGCCCATGATGGGGTTATCTGTGGCAAGGCTGGGGCCCATGATGAGGTTATCTGTGGCAAGGCTACACAGATACCTGGCACACCTAGATCCTAGTGTAGGGGAGGGCTGTAATTTTTGCACACAGAGGGAAACAACGCATGTACAGTGTCACAGGGTGAGGGAGCTGTTCACTTTTTTAGAGGGGTGGTTTCAGGGTTTAGGGGTACCCTTTTCCTTTGAACTTGGAAGACGAGAAAGAAGTGCATTATGGGTCAGTTGACCCTGTCTTTATGTTAAAGGAACTGCTTGCAGCCGCATCAGAGTGGACTGCAGCGTCTGTAGCCTCACAGACAGCGTGGAGGCTTTTATAAATACTGTACATGGTGCATTGAGGAAGTGCTTTGCTCTATGCAGGGTGACGTGTGGGTACTTCATTTTTGAAGTACTTTTTGTCTGTTTTATCCATTTCTAATTTTATTTCTTTCTTTCTTCTTGGGTCCTTGTGAAGTGATCTGTTTCTGGTAATGGTGGTTGTTTTTGCCTTTTGTTAGTTGGACTTGTGTTGTAGTTTGGCCGGTACTAGTTTTTTCTTTTTGTGATTTTACTTTTAATTTTATTTTCTGTTTGGTTTGTAAATATGTGAACAATACAGTGGGTCTCGTTTTTCATTCTGTGCATTAAAGGAGACCTTAAAACTAAAACAACTCCCTCCCTTTCTCTCTCTCCCTTTCTCTTTTCCTCTCTCTTTTTCTCTCTCTCACTCTCTCTCTCTCTCTCTCTCTCTCTCTTTTTTCTTTCCCTCTCTCCCTCTCTCTCTCGCTCTCTCTCTCTCTCTTTTTTCTTTCCCTCTCTCTCTCTCCCTCTCAATTCAATTCAATTCAAATGGAGCTTTATTGTCATGATAAATAACATTGTGTTGCCAAAGCATAGTAAACAATTTAATAAACATTAATAATAACAATAAACAGATATTAAAAAACAATAAACAATAATACAATACTATATATCTATGTGTATACATATATACAAACACTATATATGCATACATACAGCTGACCATACCATATAACACATATACACACATATACAGTATATATACACACACACATACATGCACACGCATTGTATGCACTAAAGTATGCATGCAGACATATATACATATACACACATTCATATATACACACTTATATATATATGATCATATACACTGTGCACATACACATAAATACACATATTTATACACATACTACAGAGGTGCAATTTAATACATTATTATTTCTCTCTCATTCTTTTTCTCATTCTCTCCCTCTCTCCTCCCTTTCTCTCTTTCTTTCTTTCTCTCTTTCTCCCTTTCTCTCTTTCTCTCTTTCTTTCTTTCTCTCTTTCTCTCTCTCTGAAGTTCAAGTTCAAATGGCTTAATTGGCAGAATGTAAATCAATCATTGTTGCCAAAGCAGAACAGTATACAACACATATTTATAGAAAATAATAATAATAATTATATATGATTCAGGGACTCAAACACACTATTTGTTAAAACAAATATTAAATGTTGCCAAACCCTTTTAAGACCCCCTGCCCTCATAAATACATATGAATAAGAAGTACATATCCCAGCATGCATCTCTGCGCATGTACTCCAGCATATCCCAGCATGCATCTCTGCGCATGTACTCCAGCATATCCCAGCATGCATCTCTGCGCATGTACTCCAGCATATCCCAGCATGCATCTATGCGCATGTACTCCAGCATAACCCAGCATGCATCTCTGCGCATGTACTCCAGCATATCCCAGCATGCATCTCTGCGCATGTACTCCAGCATATCCCAGCATGCATCTCTGCGCATGTACTCCAGCATATCCCAGCATGCATCTCTGCGCATGTACTCCAGCATAACCCAGCATGCATCTCTGCGCATGTACTACAGCATATCCCAGCATGCAACTCTGCACATGTACTCCAGCATATCCCAGCATGCATCTCTGTGCATGTACTCCAGCATATCCCAGCATGCATCTCTGCGCATGTACTCCAGCATAACCCAGCATGCATCTCTGTGCATGTACTACAGCATATCCCAGCATGCATCTCTGCCCATGTACTCAGCATATCCCAGCATGCATCTCTACGCATGTACTCCAGCATAGCCCAGCATGCATCTCTGCGCATGTACTACAGCATAACCCAGCATGCATCTCTGCACTACAACATATCCCAGCATGCATCTCTGCGCATGTACTACAACATATCCCAGCATGCATCTCTGCGCATGTACTCCAGCATATCCCAGCATGCATCTCTGTGCATGTACTACAACATATCCCAGCATGCATCTCTACACATGTACTCCAGCATATCCCAGCATGCATCTCTGTGCATGTACTCCAGCATATCCCAGCATGCATCTCTGTGCATGTACTACAACATATCCCAGCATGCATCTCTGCGCATGTACTACAACATATCCCAGCATGCATCTCTACACATGTACTCCAGCATATCCCAGCATGCATCTCTGTGCATGTACTACAACATATCCCAGCATGCATCTCTGCGCATGTACTACAACATATCCCAGCATGCATCTCTGCCCATGTACTACAGCATAACCCAGCATGGATTCACTAAATCTCTCACAGAATCAGCTGTAGAATACAGTCACAAGCCAGCAAAAATCTGCATGAAACATGCTTAATTCTGCTTTGATCCTCATTTCTGGAGACAGAATTCTCTAGCCACACTACTGCAAGTGCTTCTTTGTGAGTCCTCTTCCCTGTGAAGACTTAGCCTTCTCTATCTCTGTGTGACTCGCTTTGACTCAAATGTCTTTTATTCAAGGACAACAGTCTACAGTCCATGGTGTTGATGTAGGCACTGGCTAGCAGGACTTCCCCATGTCGCCGTCAGCAGTGTCCTCTCTGAACGCTTGCTCTTGTGTGTAAACACCAGACCGGCTGCTAAAGATACAGAGTCTGAATCAGGATTGAGGTGCTAAATGTGTGTTGGATTAACACAGTGTTTGTGCTAAATGTGTGTTGGTTTAACACACTGTTTGTGCTGAATGTGTGTTGGATTAACACACTGTTTGTGCTGAATGTGTGTTGGATTAACACAGTGTTTGTGCTAAATGTGTGTTGGATTAACACACTGTGCTGAATGTGTGTTGGATTAACACAGTGTTTGTGCTGAATGTGTGTTGGATTAACACAGTGTTTGTGCTGAATGTGTGTTGGATTAACACACTGTGCTAAATGTGTGTTGGATTAACACACTGTGCTAAATGTGTGTTGGATTAACACACTGTGCTGAATGTGTGTTGGATTAACACACTGTTTGTGCTGAATGTGTGTTGGATTAACACAGTGTTTGTGCTGAATGTGTGTTGGATTAACACACTGTTTGTGCTGAATGTGTGTTGGATTAACACACTGTGCTAAATGTGTGTTGGATTAACACACTGTTTGTGCTGAATGTGTGTTGGATTAACACACTTTGCTGAATGTGTGTTGGATTAACACACTGTGCTGAATGTGTGTTGGATTAACACACTGTTTGTGCTGAATGTGTGTTGGATTAACACACTGTGCTAAATGTGTGTTGGATTAACACACTGGGCCTCATTCATGAAGCGTTCTTAAATATATGCGTACATTTATGTCCGAATGTACGCCGGATTCATCAAACTGCGCGGAAAAGGTAGATTGTTTTGTATTCACGTATGATGCGCGTCCACGTTATTTTGTGATTAACATAAATCCACGCCCATGGATTGCTTTATATGGAGGCTGTCACTTCCATTTAAAGGTCCATATCTAGTTTTATTAGCAGATTTTCAATAAAGGAAAAAAATAGTTGAATATTGTCACTACCGGTGTCATGAACTGGTAAAGTAAAGGCCTAGCAGGAGATAACATGGGTTAGGGTTAGGGTTAGGGTTAGGGTTAGGGTTAGGGTTAGCAGGAGACGTACCATCAATACGAGCGCATTGCTTTATCGCAGCCTGGAAATAAATTACACATTATTCATTTTGTAATTCTGTTGCGGTTCTGTGCATGTGATTTGTGATTTGAAATCGGGGAATCACATGGGCTACCTTATTTTAGAATCTCTCTGGCGCGTTCTAGTTGCGGTCACATTGTTGCGTGTGACCCACACAGCTCAGGTTTTACCGGGATATAGCCTGCTGGCTATATTCTAACCGGTTAAAAAATTTTCACTTTTAAATAAAGTTTATTCGTTTTTCCCCCTGAATGCGATACGGCGTTTCACCAACAGCAACAAAAACGTGCACTGGGGTGTGCAGTCAATGGCACCGATAACATTGGACAGGTTGGCAATTTTATAAAAACCCCGCTTTACCTCCACCTGGCTCTGCATCTTGTAGGGGAACTGGATGTACGCTGGCATTAGCTGGATTAAGCTGTTGACCACAATTGCAACCTTGGCTACAGATATGTAAGCCAGTTTATTTGTTTGCCACTTGAATTTTGTTCATTGGTTGAATGTGTGTTTTAATTAGCATTATAAGGCCATGTAGAATTTCCATTTTTAGCAATTTAGAAAAAATAGTAAGCTACTGGGAGCATTCATTAGACTACGTTATGAGTCTAATTAAACAGCTTCATAGCCTACAATTGATTAATAGGCATAATCTAAAGTGTTTGCTTTTTACAATCATAATTTATTATGTTTGCAATGTGTATTTCAAAGGCTACATTTAGTCTTGTGAACTTAACAGAAAATTTAAATAAATTCATATTCGAATTATCACTAAGCTACATTTGTGCAAGCTACAAGCTGCATTCAACATTTACGAACGAGGTACATGTGCTCCGAAGCAGGTATAAATTTTAATCAGAGGTACTAACAAATTTCAGGTACGAAAATGTTGATGAATACCAAAATACGGGCAGAATTGCAAATACGAACGATTTACGTCCAAATGAGTTCTGCTCACGTTTCATGAATGAGGCCCATTGTGTGCGTTAAATATGCGTTGTATTACAGCATAGGAATACAAGGTTTTTTTTCTTTTCTTAATGTACGGAATTTGTATTTGTGTTAAAAGTATTTAAAATAATAATTTGAAGAGTATACGAGGGGTGTCGGGTGAAGGGGTGGGGTGCGGCACTTCGCTTGTCTCTTCGACGATGGCGGTATGGTCTGGTGGCACAGCGGGACGGCAGGGCATACAGATACAGCACATTAGCCCAGCCACGCCGTATCTTAATTGAATCTCCCGACGGAGTGCCGCTGCCTCTGGACGACGTTTACCTGAAATATAAAGCGCCAACAAAGGTAGGAAACGTGGCCCCGCTGATAAAACCGCAAATTATTCACCCCGAATCCAAACCCAGTCCTGCCTTCCACACCAAGGGGGCGGGGCCATCGGTGGCCCAGCAAGGGGAGGAGTCATGTTCGGGGAGGGGTTTTACCCCCAATGGTGAACAGCGGTGCAGAGAGCAGGGCGGGTGCTTTATTCTCCTGGGAGCATGATACTGCCACATTATCCACTGTGGATAGTCAATATCTATCACAGATCTGCTGTACACGACTCCAGAACCTCATTTCTGTCTGATAGGAAACTCGTTCCCTCTCTCGCTCATTCTGTCTCTCTCTCTCTCTCTCATTCTCCCCCCTCCCTCTTGCTCTCTCGCTTTCTCTCTCTTTCTCCCTCATTCTCCCCCCTCCCTCTTGCTCTCTCGCTTTCTCTCTCTTTCTCCCTCATTCTCCCCCCTCCCTCTTGCTCTCTCACTCGCTCTCTCTCTACTTCTCTCCTGTGAGACTGCAGAAGCCAAATTTTGCTCTGATCTGGGGGTGCCCACCAATTCTACCGTCTGCTATAAATACAATTATTTTCACAATTGCAGCATTAATGATCAGACTTCAAATCATTAGTCTAAATACGTTAACCCTGTAGACAACGGGAAAAACCCTTCAGATTACAATTTTTACGATCCCTCTGGCGGTGTGTGTGTGTGGATAACCTGCGGAAACATTAGAGTGACTGAGCTGATATGCCCGTTGCCCGGACACAGGGTTGAGTGGGGGGTGGGGCTGAGAGGAAGGGGGCGGGGCTGAGAGGAAGGGGCGGGGCTGAGAGGCAGGTAGGGGCTTTGTTAGGAGGAAGGGGGGTTTAGTATGAGGGATGGGGATGTACAGCAGGGGTCAGGCTCTGACCTTTTGTCCTTCACTGGCCACCATCCCACTGACTCTCCTTCTGCTCCAATCAGGAAACAGAGTCACAGGTGGAGGTGGATGGTGGGGGGGGGCACAGGTTAAGGGCAGTTTTAGGAAAGAGGAGGGGGGGCTCTCAGCTACACTTTAGCATGGGACTTGTTTTTTACCAGCACTTTACACTCAAAATATGAATTAAATCTAACCTTTAATTGAGGTAAAATTACTCAAAAAAATATAAAAATCAATATATAAATTTAACATTTTTCTCAAAAACATTTCACAATTATTGGCACCTCTAGAAATTCTTATGGACAAAATCTAATTGACATATATTCCCATTAATATTTTATTTTTTAAGCATACGTGAGTCTTTCGGAACTCTTTAGTGATCAGCATGACTTCCTGTTTCACTGGGGTATAAATATGAGGTGACACACAAGCCAAAACTCCTTAGTCATCCATCAACATGGCGAAGATCAGAGAACACCAAAATAAATTAAATGTGACAAAAGGTTGTTGACATTCATAAATCAGGCAATGACTATAAAAAAAGCAAAATGTTTGAAAATACCAATCTCCACATTTGGGGCAATAATTAAGAAGTTTCAAACAACTGGAGCTATGATGAGCGTGCCTGGAAGAGGACACCAGTGTAGTTTGCCCCCACGTACAGAGCGTGCCTGGAAGAGGACACCAGTGTAGTTTGCCCCCACGTACAGAGCGTGCCTGGAAGAGGACACCAGTGTAGTTTGCCCCCACGTACAGTGAAGAAGATGATTTGAGAGGCAAACATTTCTCTAAGGATCATGATTTTGGAATTTTCAAAGTTGATTGCATCCAGGGGTCACACATTACATTACATTATAGGCATTTTGCAGACGCTCTTATCCAGAGCGACTTACACAGCATTTTTGCATTTATACATAGTATCCATTTACAGCTGGATATATACTGAAGCAATGCAGGTGAAGTACCTTGCTCAGGGGTACAACGGCAGTGTCCTACGTGGGACTTGAACCTGTGACCTTTCAGTTACAAACCCAGTTCCTTAACCACTGTACTACACTGCCGCCCCACACAGTTTCCAACAAGCTATTTGGAAGGCTGGCCAGAGGACGTAAGTGCAGAAGTTCGCTAAACTTCACTGGAAGTGTGATTGGAACTGGGTTCTGTGGTCAGATGAGCCTAAAATAGAGACAGGGAGCATGGGTGGTGAGAGAGAGGGAGGCTGTTTAAAGACAAAGTGAGAAAGTGAGCCCATCGGAGCTGGAAGGCTTTCGCTGTGTTTGCTTTGATTTGTCTTTGTTGTTTTAGATTTTTATTTCTTCCTGGAACCTGTGAGGGGGAAGGGTGAAGATGTTTGTTTATTTGTGTTTATGTCTGTGTGTCTTTGCTCTCTTTCTCTACCCTTATACACTTTTACCTGCACACTTCCAAACATACACTACACATCTCTCTACACACTTTGCTCACCTTCCAAAACACCTGCACTTACACACTCGCTCAAAACACCTGCACTTACACACTCGCTCAAAGCACCTGCACTTACACACTCGCTCAAAACACCTGCACTTACACACTCGCTCAAAACACCTGCACTTACACACTCGCTCAAAACACCTGCACTTACACACTCGCTCAAAACACCTGCACTTACACACTCGCTCAAAACACCTGCACTTACACACTCGCTCAAAACACCTGCACTTACACACTCGCTCAAAACACCTGCACTTACACACTCGCTCAAAACAACTGCACTTACACACTCGCTCAAAACACCTGCACTTACACACTCGCTCAAAACACCTGCACTTACACACTCGCTCAAAACACCTGCACTTACACACTCGCTCAAAGCGCTTCAGTAGCTGCACTCTCATTGGCTCGTCTGCATGTTGAAACCTTTTTTAGTTTTTTACAGAACCCTCTATGATAGATGTGAAAGCTTTCATATTTAACCATTTTGAACCCTTGAACTAGACAGGGTTCCAGGATGGAGACACAGAGGAGTCTTTTGGAACCCTTCTTCTGAGAGCGTAAGGAGCTGTGGTGGCAGAGTGTGTATCGATAGTGTTGCTAATGGGTGTGACATAGCGTGTTTGTGGGTCCACACACACACAGACACACACTCACGCACACACACACACACGCACACACTCACTCACGCACACACACACACACACTCACGCACACACACACACTCATTCACGCACAGACACACACACGCACTCACACACACTCATTCATGCACAGACACACACACACACACACTCACTCACGCACACACACACACACACACACTCACTCACGCACACACACACACACACTCACTCACGCACACACCCATGCGCAGTCGGCACACACAGCCCTCCATCGTCAGGCGGGATGCTGAGAGACCCGTGCCCCCCCTGCTCCCCTGAACAGATGCCGGGGGTGTGATCTGTGCGGGACAGGGGGGAAGGGGGGTTAATTGGGGTAGTAGGGGGTTAATTTAAATTAAAATTTCATCTAATGGAGGTCAGGAAAGCGTCTGCAAACACCTGATTAATACAAATGGTTCTGTCTGTCAAAACGTCATCACTCAGGCCCTCTCAGCTTTCAATAGAACTGGGGGGGGGCACTTGTTAGCACACCATCTGTGTGTGTGTGTGTGTATCTGAGTGTGTGTGCTATTGTGTGTGTATTGCTTGTGTGTGAGTGTGTATTGCTTGCTTGTGTGTGCGTGTGTGTGTGTGTGTGTATATCTGAGTGTGTGTGCTATTGTGTGTGTGTGTATCTGAGTGTGTTTGTGCTATTGTGTGTGGTGTGTGTTTGTGTATCAGTATGCTTTTGTGTGTGTGTGTATTGCTTGTGTGTGTGTGTGTGTATATCTGAGTGTGTGTGCTATTGTGTGTGTGTGTATCTGAGTGTGTGTGTGTATCTGAATGTGTTTGTGCTATTGTGTGTGGTGTGTGTTTGTGTATCAGTATGCTTTTGTGTGTGTGTGTGTGTGTATTGTTTGTGTGGGATTTTTTATTTATAGCTTACAGTGCTAAATACTGCCCCCCCCCCCCCCCCATATCACCGTGGCTCCCAACATCTGCCACAGCCCCCCAGGAGCGCTCTCTGCCTGGCACCCCATCGCGGCTAAATATGGCGCCGGGTCACGCTCACCCCCTAATCACTAACCCGCAGTCTGCCAAGCCTGCACGCTCTGCCTCGTCCATCAATACCTGACATCTGCCATACCGCCAGGCATTCACCCATCTATACTGCTGCTTTCTCTCTCTCTCCCTCTCTCTCTATCTCTCTCTCTCTCATCACTCTTTCTCTCTCTCCCTCTCTCCATCACTCTCTTTCTCTCTCCAGCTCTGTCTCTCTCACTCCCTCTCTCCATCACTCTTTCTCTCTCTCTCCAGCTCCTGTCCCCCCTCTCCAGTCTATGTTGTTTGGATTTTGTTGGAAAGATGTTTGTAGTTGAGGCTTCATTGTGAAACAGTAATTACTGATTTGAATAAGTTGTCACATTGTGCAGCCTGCGCGTGTGTGTCTGTGTGCTTGTATGTGTGCATGTATCTATTTTTTTAATTCATTCATTCATTCATTTGGTATCTCCAAATCTCTAATTTGGATTGTCCCTGTGTTTGCATCATAAGAGCGAGCCTGTGTTGCAGTGGGACATACAGTCAGCACCATAATTGATTGGACAGTGACACATGTTTTGTTATTTTGGTTTTGTGCTTTGAGTTTGAAAGGATACAATGACGTTGAAGTGCAGACTGTCAGCTTTAATTTTATCGTAATTTCATCCATATTGGATGAACCTTTTAAAAATTATAGAACCTTTTGTAAATTTTCTCCCCCCCCCCCCCCCCCCCCCCCCCCATTTTCAGGCATCAAAAAATATTGGACAGTTTAACATACTGTAGAAGTAAGCATTTAAAAATATTTGGTTGCATATCCTTTGCATGCCATGACTTCCTGATGTCTGTGACCCAACAATATCAAAAGACTCTTGATATCTTATTTTCAGGTAATCTTACAAGTGATATTATAACCTCTCTGCATTTGAATGGATCCGTGAATTGGGGGGTTCAGAGCACCAGAGATTCACTCAAACAAGGGACAGAATCACCTGAAACCAAGCTGAAGGGATGCAGTGTTTCTCCCTTTGGGTTCAGCTACACCACACATGCTAGTCTAGACGTTACGTCTTACGTCACTGCAAGCTCCGCAGAGGGCCGAGGGACAGACGATTTGAAACGGCGGATTTCGTGAGAGCAGCGTTGTCTTATTTGCGGTGATAATAGGCCTCATAATAAATTGCCGTGGTTTTGAGACTAAATATGTTAAATTACTATATTGCAAAGTTTAATTTTTTAAAAGTTTTTTTTACGAATGTCCGGAGGGAATTACATTTTCTGGCCTTTGTCATAAAAAACGGTCAAAACCGGCAATTGCCGGCCTAACGCGACCCCTGGTGTGTATGTATACGTACGTGTGGGTATGTGCATATATGTGAGTGTATGTGTACGCTCATGTGTGTGTGTGTGTGTATGTGCGCGTGTGTGTGTGTGTGTGTGTGTGGATATGTATGTGTGTGCGGGCGGGCGGGCGCGCATGTGATGGGTCTAGCTTCATTATGCTTGGCCCCCGGGGAAGCCCTGTTTACTGAGCGCGCTCAGTGCAGTGTTGCCGTGGCAGCACGGTGCAGGTTTGGGGCCTGTATTTAGCTGCTAGGTGTGACGGTGATGAAGCGGTAAAGATAAGCTCATTGATTGGCTGCCAGCGAGATTTTGGGAGCGGGTCAGATAAACATGGCACAGGAAGCACACAGTGTGCTCTGGTGATAATAAACGTGTCGTTCTCTCTGTGTATTAGACTTCACACCTGAGGGGAGTGCCAGGGGGGTGTGTGTGTGTGTGTGCACGTGCGTGCGTATGAGGGGTGAAACGTGCCACCGAACTATGGTCAAACGCGTAACTAGTGCCGAAGACCTCGCGTTCGTTACATCTGAACGCACGCTTACAATTTACATAGACTCACAATGGAGACACAGCCGTTACACACACGTCACGTAGGTGTCGCGTAGGCGTTGGGCGTTTAATATAATTGTCGCATTTACACGGACATATATATACACGCACTTCAGGCGTAGCATACACGCACTCACGCGTAGCAGATACGCGGTGAAGGTACTGTGTGCTAGTTGCGTTGGCACGTTTCAGCATAATGATGGGTGAGACGTGCCATTGGCTGCGCAGCACACGCCTATACGCGTGAACCCCTAGGGGGCGATAGACATCCACAAATTATAGTGCCTCTGAGAGGTAGGCTATGCTAGACTGAATGTAGCTAGCTAGCGTAGCACTACAGCGTTAACGTTAACATACAGACCAGGAAGAGAGCTGCTCATGTTACGTCAGCTGTCGGCTATTTAGTCGGCTTATTACTGAACTAAAATGTTACTCACAGGAATTAACTTTTATGCATATTATTAACCCTCCGATGACTAGGCTACTACAATGTCTTAAACTGGCTTGTATTTTAACAGTTTTGACCATGGGGTTCCATGTTATAGCTATAGTCCATTTCAGCAAACAACACAAAGTCCATCACATTAATAATATTCATATAGTTATGACGGTACATGGGGAGTGTCTATGTGGTTAAAGACAGATATTGTCATTGTGCTCTAATAACGTTTGTGTTGTCAGGTGTATATCGAAACGTGGGGAAGACATAACATCACCTAAGAAATACAGAGTGCAGTTGGTACGGTTCTATTAGCCTGACAACAACAGTAGGCCATAGGTCCAAACAGTGGTCACTATCTATTCTCTTGCCTATATTATACTGACAAATAACATTTTCATTCCCAGAAAGCAGAAACTTTTAACATTATTACATTGAACCTGCTCTCGTTCCCCTACACTCAAGACTAGCGTAACATCGGTAGCTAAACAGAATATAACTATGCTAAGTTGGCAGCATTGAAATGTATAGATATGTCTCCCGCTACTCTCCTTCAGATAACCAGGCTTGGCACTAACATGCACTTGTACGTTGCTAGCTATGTCGTTATCGTTGCTGAATTCGTTGCTTCTGTTTCTTAGTGTTTAGGCTAACGTTAGCTATAGCTATGTAGCTAGCTGTCTAGTAGCCCTAGAACGACATAATTATACTTTTGCTAACTATAAACACCTTCGTAGTCATGGATATAGCTGGATGTGTACAGCTTAAATCCTTTTTCACGTTTGCTTGATGAAGTCGTTGTATATAATTGATGTTGACGCGAGGTAGATTTTGCAGGCAGCGACAATCTTTGGCAGTTCACCGGAAATGCCCGAGCTGGCTTTGTCTCCATAGTAACTTGCTGCGCAGCAGACGCCTATACGCCTAAACACATCCCATAATGATTACATGCGTTTACATGTATACCAGCTCTTACACGTATGATACACGCTCTTACACGTATCATACATGCTCTTAAGGCCGTGACACACTGGCCGCGATTTACTCGCACGAATAAATCGCACGTTGAAAAATAAAAACAAACTTTATTGTTCATAAAATCTTGCACATCAAACGCGAAATGTCCTTTGCGAAAAAGTGGCATTTAATTTATTCGCAGCAAGTTCGTTTTTTGCGAGTTTTCGTTTGCGAAACTATTTATCCAATCATAACAAGTTTCCATGACTGACGTCACCGCACTGCCGCAACAAACTACAACATCAAATATGGCGGACCAACTGATTTTATATGTGTCACAGTATAGCGTCCTCTTTGATAAGAGACATAATAGTTACAAAGAAAACCATAGCCGAGCAAATAGGCTATGAAGATGGTGGGTTTATAGCTAAATGGTTGCAATACGCACAACTTCCTATCTGATCAGCTCCCACAGGTTATTAGCATTGGCTTAAAAGTCGTCTCCAGCTATTTTAGCCAGCTAACGTTAGCTAACCTTTAGATCTAACGTTAACGTTGATAGCAGTTCACGTGAAGAAGATAACAAGCCAGTGGCGATTACACACAAACATAGCTACACGATACGTAGGCCTATTTATTTTTTTACTTTAGGCGAGTTCATGTAGGCTACGCTGTGTCGTTTGCCTGGGTGAAAACAAAGCTAGCGAACCGATATATGTGATATTGTTTCGTGGATATTTGCCGTAGTAATTGTGGGCTATAGGCTAACAGATGGAGAGAGACGACACGTAGTCTAGTTACCGGGTCTGGCCAGGGGCAGCCACTGTGGTGGAGGGAGTGAAAGGGGGAGGAGGAGGAGAAGGGCAGGGTCGAGTAGCCTATATGAAATGTTTTAGCTGTCACACTGTCTCTGTGCGTGGCAAATAAAGTCTATAAAGTTCCCCAAAAATCTTATTTCGACTCCTGTGTGGATTTCCTGATTACTGATAGCCAAGTTATATAAATAACGAGGAAAACAGACGAGGTCTGCCTGTAGTGATCGTTTTGGAGAGAACTCTTCAGACTTCATGAGTTGCTACACTGTATAGACTACGACAAATTTATTTTAAAGATGTTTGTTTGCTGAAAGGACGTAATGTATTGTTATGTTGTGGTTAACCCTTTATATTAGTGGAAGAGATCAAGAGGCAGTGGAAAAATCTCAGGGACACATATGTCCGTAAAAAGAGGGAAGAGAAGGAGAGCATGTTGTAGACAAAACAAACTTAACGGATACATAATAAGCCCGGTTCAATATTTAGCCAATGTAATTTAAGCATGCTGTTTTTAGCGTTCTGGTAGAGGCAAAAAAAATATACACTTTCGTTCCGTGATGGACCGAACGGATAACCAGGTCGTCATCGCTCGACGAAGAGTAATCCATTTTTATTCGCAGGGATTTTCAACCGCGAAAAAGAACGCGAGTTTTTCGGTTTTTTTGCATCGTTGAAGGTGTGTCAGGTTTTTACGCTAAATATTTGCCAACTAATTTTTCGCATTTTCGCCTCGCTTAATCGTTACGTCCCCGATCTTTACACGTATCATACACGCTCTTACACGTATCATACACGCTCTTACACGTATAATACACGCTCTTACACGTATAATACATGCTCTTACATGTATCATACACGCTCTTACACGTATCATACATGCTCTTACACGTATACACGCTCTTACACGTATCATACACACTCTTACACGTATCATACATGCTCTTACACGTATCATACACGCTCTTACACGTATCATACACACTCTTACACGTAGCATACACGCTCTTACACGTATCATACACACTCTTACACGTAGCATATACGCTCTTACACGTATCATACATGCTCTTACACGTATCATACACACTCTTACACGTAGCATACACGCTCTTACACGTATCATACACACTCTTACACGTAGCATATACGCTCTTACACGTATCATACATGCTCTTACACGTATCATACACACTCTTACACGTATCATACATGCTCTTACACGTATCATGCACGCTCTTACACGTATCATACACGCTCTTACACGTATCATACATGCTCTTACACATATCATACACGCTCTTACACATACACACGTTCTTACACGTATCATACACGTTCTTACACGTATCATACACGCTCTTAGGCGTATCTGACACGCACTTACGCGTAGCATACACGCACTTACGCGTAGCATACATGCACTTACGCGTAGCATACAAGCACTCAGGCGTAGCAGATACGCGTTTGACCATAGTTGCGATGGCACGTTTCACCCCCCCATAGCGTGCGTGTGTGTGCGTGTGCGTGTGTGTGGCTGAGCTGTCTGCAGTATCTCCTTCCCGTGGTATTGTAACAGGCTTTTGGAGAGTGTGTTTGAGGGTGGCGTGACTCCCTGATGTGACTGCAGATTGTGCGCTCTTGAATCATTAATCCCTGTCGAGGTGAAAGGCGGGTGCACAGAGGGGTCTAAGCCCCTCGCAGTGAATTACAGGTAAAACACAGAGTCGCACACATGGCAGATTAAACACAGAGTGGCACACATGGCAGATTAACCACAGAGTGGCACACATGGCAGATTAACCACAGAGTCGCACACATGGCAGATTAACCACAGAGTGGCACACATGGCAGATTAACCACAGAGTGGCACACATGGCAGATTAACCACAGAGTGGCACACATGGCAGATTAACCACAGAGTCGCACACATGGCAGATTAACCACAGAGTCGCACACATGGCAGATTAAGCACAGAGTGGCACACATGGCAGATTAACCACAGAGTAGCACACATGGCAGATTAACCACAGAGTGGCACACATGGCAGATTAACCACAGAGTCGCACACATGGCAGATTAACCACAGAGTCGCACACATGGCAGATTAACCACAGAGTGGCACACATGGCAGATTAACCACAGAGTGGCACACATGGCAGATTAACCACAGAGTGGCACACATGGCAGATTAACCACAGAGTGGCACACATGGCAGATTAACCACAGAGTGGCACACATGGCAGATTAACCACAGAGTCGCACACATGGCAGATTAACCACAGAGTCGCACACATGGCAGATTAACCACAGAGTCGCACACATGGCAGATTAACCACAGAGTGGCACACATGGCAGATTAACCACAGAGTGGCACACATGGCAGATTAACCACAGAGTGGCACACATGGCAGATTAACCACAGAGTCGCACACATGGCAGATTAAGCACAGAGTGGCACACATGGCAGATTAACCACAGAGTCGCACACGTGGCAGATTAAGCACAGAGTAGCACACATGGCAGATTAACCACAGAGTGGCACACATGGCAGATTAACCACAGAGTCGCACACATGGCAGATTAACCACAGAGTGGCACACATGGCAGATTAAGCACAGAGTAGCACACATGGCAGATTAACCACAGAGTGGCACACATGGCAGATTAACCACAGAGTCGCACACATGGCAGATTAACCACAGAGTCGCACACATGGCAGATTAAGCACAGAGTCGCACACATGGCAGATTAAACACAGAGTGGCACACATGGCAGATTAACCACAGAGTCGCACACATGGCAGATTAACCACAGAGTCCCACACATGGCAGATTAACCACAGAGTCGCACACATGGCAGATTAACCACAGAGTGGCACACATGGCAGATTAACCACAGAGTGGCACACATGGCAGATTAACCACAGAGTCGCACACATGGCAGATTAACCACAGAGTGGCACACATGGCAGATTAAGCACAGAGTAGCACACATGGCAGATTAACCACAGAGTGGCACACATGGCAGATTAAGCACAGAGTGGCACACATGGCAGATTAACCACAGAGTCGCACACATGGCAGATTAACCACAGAGTGGCACACATGGCAGATTAACCACAGAGTGGCACACATGGCAGATTAACCACAGAGTAGCACACATGGCAGATTAACCACAGAGTCGCACACATGGCAGATTAACCACAGAGTCGCACACATGGCAGATTACGCACAGAGTGGCACACATGGCAGATTAACCACAGAGTGGCACACATGGCAGATTAAGCACAGAGTGGCACACATGGCAGATTAACCACAGAGTGGCACACATGGCAGATTAACCACAGAGTGGCACACATGGCAGATTAACCACAGAGTAGCACACATGGCAGATTAACCACAGAGTCGCACACATGGCAGATTAACCACAGAGTCGCACACATGGCAGATTACGCACAGAGTGGCACACATGGCAGATTAACCACAGAGTGGCACACATGGCAGATTAACCACAGAGTGGCACACATGGCAGATTAAGCACAGAGTGGCACACATGGCAGATTAACCACAGAGTCGCACACATGGCAGATTAAGCACAGAGTGGCACACATGGCAGATTAACCACAGAGTCGCACACGTGGCAGATTAAGCACAGAGTAGCACACATGGCAGATTAACCACAGAGTGGCACACATGGCAGATTAACCACAGAGTCGCACACATGGCAGATTAACCACAGAGTGGCACACATGGCAGATTAAGCACAGAGTAGCACACATGGCAGATTAACCACAGAGTGGCACACATGGCAGATTAACCACAGAGTCCCACACATGGCAGATTAACCACAGAGTCGCACACATGGCAGATTAAGCACAGAGTCGCACACATGGCAGATTAAACACAGAGTGGCACACATGGCAGATTAACCACAGAGTCCCACACATGGCAGATTAACCACAGAGTCCCACACATGGCAGATTAACCACAGAGTCGCACACGTGGCAGATTAAGCACAGAGTAGCACACATGGCAGATTAACCACAGAGTGGCACACATGGCAGATTAACCACAGAGTCGCACACATGGCAGATTAACCACAGAGTGGCACACATGGCAGATTAAGCACAGAGTAGCACACATGGCAGATTAACCACAGAGTCGCACACATGGCAGATTAAGCACAGAGTGGCACACATGGCAGATTAACCACAGAGTCGCACACATGGCAGATTAACCACAGAGTGGCACACATGGCAGATTAACCACAGAGTGGCACACATGGCAGATTAACCACAGAGTGGCACACATCTCAGTCCACTTTCCTTTCTGAGCTGTTTTAGCCTGCTGGAAATGCATATATATATTTCATCTACTGCAAACACAGTTATTGCAGTTGAATTGCATTTTTAATCTGCAGTGCACTAAATGGGTGAACACCTCTGAAATATACCTTTCAAAAGGTAAATTTGTTGAACATTACATTGAAGAGGCGCTATGAATCCATTACATTGAAGAGGCGCTATGAATCCATTACATTGAAGAGGCGCTATGAATCCATTACCGTCACAAACTAGGTCTTTCGCACACTTCCGATGCATTGTGTTAAATTATGTAAAATTACTTTTACATTTAATACATGCACTCAATTATACTGTAGTACACACTTAAGAATGTAAACTGATGAAAGTACACTGGATACTTTCAGTGGGAATGCAGTTTAAATAAAGAAATTGCCACATGATGAACGCATTTACCAACTTTTTATTTCCAGTACTTTGGTTACAGTAAATTATCTTCTAGCTCATTTGAAATTCCAACGCAATACCCTCCCGTCAGTTATGTACAAAATACACTGTCTGTGTGCCTGTTTACCAGACTCTTCAAACAAGCCTTCATACAGCATTACTCACTAAATCATCCACATGCTAAATCACAAATGCACACTCTCAGTACTTCTCTTTCCACTGTGTAAATGTTGATGTGTTTCTCTGTGATTGCTCAAAAGTCAGCTTTTTATACAGATACAAGTTACTTGCCTTTACATGGGAGTGCACTGTGTGGGAATTGAACTTGCAACCCTCCGATGCCCAGCACTGCACTTATAATCAGGTTTGAACCATGTCTCTGGTGTGTCACTGCTCTCCCCCCCCACCTGAGCCGAGCCGAGCGGGGTGGTGCAGTGTCCTGTCTGCACTGTGCACTGTCCTGTCTGCACTGTGTACTGTCCTGTCTGCACTGTGTACTGTCCTGTCTGCACTGTGTACTGTCCTGTCTGCACTGTGTACTGTCCTGTCTGCACTGTGTACTGTCCTGTCTGCACTGTCCTGACTGCACTGTGCAGTGTCCTGTCTGCACTGTCCTGTCTGCACTGTGCAGTGTCCTGTCTGCACTGTCCTGTGTCCTGACTGCACTGTGTACTGTCCTGTCTGCACTGTCCTGCCTGCACTGTCCTGTCTGCACTGCACAGTTTTTGTTCTATACTTTTTTGTTCTTCAGTGTTGTATTGCATTGTGTTCAGAAGGTATGGTATAAACATATAAAATAATTATTTCACAAATAATGAATTGGTATAAATATAATTAAAATGGCATTCCCTGTGGCTTGTAGTCTGAAATTAAATTCAATATGGGCTGGCTTGGTCTGACTGTTCTCGTGTTAATGAAGAACACTTTCAGTGTGCCTTTAGGAAAAGGTCACAAATCGTGCTGTTAATGTTTTTTTTAAATTAGTTTTTAGTGCATATTGTGTGTGTGTGTGGGTGTGTGTGTGTGTGTGTGTGAGTGAGTGTGTGTGTGAGTGTGTGTGTGTGTGTGTGTGAGTGTGAGTGTGTGTGTGTGAGTGTGAGTGTGTGTAAGGCATCAGCATGTAAGTGTGACACGGTGCATGTACCCCGCTGTACCCCGCTGTCCTTCTTTTCTGATATAGGGAGTGAAGGCACACCTCTTCTTTACACAAACGTTCTGTTATCTGTTGTTTGGCCCGTTTTTGCTCTTTTGAAAAATAGTTTTCTGCCGTTTTTGGGAGGGAACAGCTTACGTGTCCATCTGCTTGCAGCTCACCAAATGTTTGTGAATTTTAATCGCTGTTAATTAGGTTTTCTTTACTGCATCTCTTTGCAAAACAGTAGCAGCTGGATGATTCAATAACTGTGTTCTACACTGACCCAATAAAACAGAACCCAGTAACTGTGTTCTACACTGACCCAATAAAACAGAACCCAGTAACTGTGTTCTACACTGACCCAATAAAACAGAACCCAATAACTGTGTTCTACACTGACCCAATAAAACAGAACCCCATAACTGTGTTCTACACTGACCCAATAAAACAGAACCCAGTAACTGTGTTCTACACTGACCCAATAAAACAGAACCCAGTAACTGTGTTCTACACTGACCCAATAAAACAGAACCCAATAACTGTGTTCTACACTGACCCAATAAAACAGAACCCCATAACTGTGTTCTACACTGACCCAATAAAACAGAACCCAGTAACTGTGTTCTACACTGACCCAATAAACAGAACCCAGTAACTGTGTTCTACA
>CM040402.1:128402150-128422150 GCA_022702515.1 Ilyophis sp. 1 JC-2022
CTTTATTCCGCAGCATAGCTCCGGCAGAATGAACACGCGCCTACTCTCGTGACACCGCGACGCTCACTGCGAATGAGCGCGCGCCGGTTGGGAGAAGAAAAATTGCGCTTACATGCATATTGGCAGCCAGAAAATTTCAACAACACGGCCAAATGATTTTGTTTTTAATACATTGTTTTAAACCCTTAATGAGAATGGCAGCCGCAGGAGTGTTTCCCGTTTTCATTCTATTTCCCCCTACGCCGTCGTCAGATACTAATTGCTCGCGTTACCACACATTTTTTTGACTGAACTTATTCGTTTAGTCGTCTATATATACAAAGGGGACGTTTACGTCTCAGCTGGTAGCAGCTGTAACACTAATACATAAAACACATACGTGTGGAAATTAAACCTTAAAGCTATGCCGTTAATTCTAAATTCTAAATGGGAATCCACAGGTAAGTAATTTCACCATCGTTAGCAGCAGCCCGGCAGACATTGTATTGTACCTCAATAGCCGCACGTAGCCTACACGCACCTCCGTAATAACCGTACTCACTGAAAACTGTTCTGCATTCCCTGAATACCCGTAGAGACGCAGACAACACAGTCGGCAGTCCCGTAGGCTATCAGTGCAGCCTACTACTCAAGAGGAACACTGGTTTTCCCTGAACGAACTGCACTTAATTTCAGCACAAATTAAGTATTGTATGGGAATTTGGCCCTGGAACCTGGGAGGAGGAGGCCAAAGAGCACTGAGCGTTTCTTTCTGCGCATGTGTGACAAAGCATGCAAACTTCAGCAGTATGGTACACGCGCATCTCACACTTCTGCTGGTGATTCCAATGCTGCCCGGTGCGACTAGTGTAGAACACTGCAACACTGCCATCTGATGGTCACTCGCAGTACTGCCTCTTTCTGCAGTCAAACCAACACTGAAAACACGCTCTCTCTCTCTCTCTCTCTCTCTCTCTCTCTCACTCACTCACTCACACACACACACACACACACACACACACACACACACACACACACCAGACGTTTGTATTAACTTAGCAGACACGTTAACCAATATATACAGAGTATTAGGAGACTGCTGTTAGTGTGTGTGTGTGTGTGTGTGTGTGTGTGTGTGCATGCATTGTTGTAATAGCAATGTTATTGTTTTGACGTCACATCCCTCTAACTGATCTGTACAGTAGGCGACATCCATTAGAGTGCAGTTTATGGATATACCATGTGTGGACAGAAAGCTCATTGGAAGAGACAGGCGCTTACCCACCGTACCCAGGTCTGTTTATAGCTTTCTCTCTAATGACAGTAAGACACTATAAGGGCGTTTTTTATTGTCACGGACACTGGCCACTGAAACTGGAAGTTTTTTTTCAATTTGACACTTTCAATTCTGCACTGTATTATGTTATAGGAACTGGTGATCCACCTCCTCTAACACAACATAGCGTGTGAGTACAGCTCTGTCTATCGATCCCACACACATTGGGCTCCATGTCATATTGTGTACATTTGCAGTTGGAAACTAAATAGCATGTCTGCAAGTACTACAGTGTTGTGTTTTGAAATGTCAACCTTGTTTGGTTTATTTGCTGTAACCCAAGTTAGTTACTTGCATTTAACAAGCATCTTTAATTCAGCAATGTGTAGGGTAGCGGCGGGTTTTGTTTACACCGTCGAGTAAGTTGACTGACGCGGCATCAACCTCTCATCAACAGGCGGTCTTGGTCTCGGCCAACAAGCCTGTCTCTTCAACACTGGAAATTTCTCTCTGATTAAAATAACTTTCAGATGGCAGTTGTGTGGGGGAGTAGAGGTATTTAGAAATAAATATTCCCCCAGCGAAATGACATGCAGCTGCGGCCCGCGCGCGATTCCTTATCTGTCTGCGCTATTTCGCCTTTCTTTATCCCCGGCTGACACTTGTGCTCAACTGCTAATCACAGAGCGCCGGCCCCATAAAGGGACGCCGCAGTCTAATCTCAGCTGTTGCATATCTAATACTAATTGGAATCTTGCAACTGGGTCACCGGCATTGTTTCTCAAGTACTGTCAAGTCAGGGGGAAACGTATGAAACTGAAATTACTGCCCGCGCGAGGCCGCCTGATTGAATCCTCTTTCTCCGCGCTGATGTGCTCACATCCATCCTATTAAAATATTCAATCTGCCGTCCGCGGGGCTGAAGGGCCGCGCGCTGTAGAGCACCGAGCTGCGAGCCCCCTTTACCCAGGTCTCTCCTCGCGGCTGAGCCATGTCGCCGAAAACTCCAGTGCCGAGAAAGCTGGCTTTTGTATGCGACGTCTTTTCTTTTATTATCGTTGACGTAGACAGTTTGGGGTCATCTTTGCTTATTTATGTGTATATTTTTGTAAATATCTCCGCGAAAGCAATCAGATTAAAAAAATAAAAAACCTCCTCATCCTCACATAGCCTACACACGGACACAGCGTAGCCTAATCTATATGTTCATTTCCAATATGATAGCCGGTCTTAGTCACGTTAAGCTAATGGGTTTGAGGACAGATTGTTAAAAAGGCATCAGATGAACGTTAGGCCTCGATTAGATTTCTGTGCAGAGCACCGGGATAAAGACGCGGATTAACTGTGACAACTTTGTAGGAAACGAAGACGCTCTGATCAAACGCAACTGATTTTCGTAATATTTGTTCATAAGTGCGCCTTTCCAAACGCTCCCTAGCAAATCCAGGGGCTGTGATTTTTTCTGGCAGATGGCTGGAGAGACTGATTTGCCATGCAGTTTGTCCTCTGTAAGTCCTTTCATTGGACCCCCGCCTTCAGTAAACTAGCCGTATACATATGTATATGCCTACTTGCCTCTGTGAGATTCAATGTTTTATGTAAATATACACTCCTTTTCTTATCCTTTTACCATCATACCTATTTTATCTTCTGTTGTATTATTCATTCCGTATTTAATTTTCCTTTCTCATGTATTTATTTATTCATAATTTGCTTGTTATTTCTCGTGGGAGGGGGAAAAAAAGCTTTTGAAATGACAGTGCTGAAATATTGTCAGTTTAATCATAATGAGGGTGATAGTTGAGGCTTTGGGCTTTATGCTAAAATAATAGAATAAATTCTAGGCTGCAAGAGTTTTTATCTGGACATTTTCTATTCCATTTCTATTGGAGGTAGTTTGAAAATGTCCCTCTGTTGTATTTTGCTTGTAGGATGCTGTCACTTCCTGTTGGACTGAGTGAATTTACCTGCTGACACTAGAAGTGGGATCCAGCTGTTTCCAGGTAAGCTTCACCTGAGAGCCCTCTCCTACTGAAACTCCTGCCATCAAAATCTGATCTCTGAAACGGCAACAACCGTCAGACATAAGACCAGTGCCTTTCTGTCATCACCAGCTTCTCAAACCCTCCAAGAGCAGCATCAAACACTGTAATTTACCCCATTCACCACTATCAGCTGAGCAGTTAGTCCTCCTAAGTCCCATAATTCTTTGTGATTGCGTTTCTGGTATTTTCAGTGTTGCAGTGATTTTGTTGCCAGATGTGAAGACTATAAATTGACACTCTGAAGAACAGAGAATAAAGCTAAGCTAACACACTATTTACCCCAGCTCTACATTTACCCCAGCTCTACATTTACCCCAGCTCTGCTTTTACCCCAGCTCTACTTTTACCCCAGCTCTACTTTTACCCCAGCTCTACTTTTACCCCAGCTCTACTTTTACCCCAGCTCTACTTTTACCCCAGCTCTACTTTTACCCCAGCTCTACTTTTACCCCAGCTCTGCTTTTACCCCAGCTCTACTTTTACCCCAGCTCTACTTTTACCCCAGCTCTACTTTTACCCCAGCCCCAGCTCTGCTTTTACCCCAGCTCTGCTTTTACCCCAGCTCTGCTTTTACCCCAGCTCTACTTTTACCCCAGCTCTACTTTTACCCCAGCTCTGCTTTTACCCCAGCTCTGCTTTTACCCCAGCTCTACTTTTACCCCAGCTCTGCTTTTACCCCAGCTCTACTTTTACCCCAGCTCTACTTTTACCCCAGCTCTACTTTTACCCCAGCTCTACTTTTACCCCAGCTCTACTTTTACCCCAGCTCTACTTTTACCCCAGCTCTACTTTTACCCCAGCTCTACTTTTACCCCAGCTCTGCTTTTACCCCAGCTCTGCTTTTACCCCAGCTTTTTGGTCAAACTGTCCCACAGAAAGAGACTTTCAAAAAGTATGGGGGAAGAAACAACTTTTTAAGTTTGTCTTGCCCCTGCTGTTGTTTTAATCCATATGGTTTATTTATGGATTTATTTGTTTTCATATCATCAGTAATATCAGTGAATTAAAACAAAACAAAAAAAAGAGTAAATATAAGTCACGTCGTTAAAAATAACACACACACACACAAAAGAGAAACACTTTGTGCCTTAGCACGGCCTCCGTTCCTCACAGGCCTGAAAATGGTATTTGGAGACAAACAACTTGATTCCGTGGCGCTCCTGTAATTAGCTGTGGAATTAGCGAGTCCGACGGGCCTTCATAGATCAGTGTAGACCCCCCGAGGGAGGCCGCGGGGACGGAGCGAGCCGCATTTCCAATTATTCCACTGAATTGCTAATTTAGTTATTGTGCCTGGCGTAGCTGTGATGGGTATTGGGTGTGCGATTCGATTTGTTTTAAATATTTGTGGGCTGGTGGACGGGTAATGGAGCTGCCCCAGCCAAGGCCCTGGTGTGAAAGGGAGATGAAACGAAGATGTTCTCTCTTTTTTTCCCTCTCTTCTGTTTTTCGCTCATCGCTTTAGAGTGATCTTAAGACTGTTGAAGTTAAAAGCTTGAAATTTAGAAAAATAGCACTTTGATCATTTGTGGTGTAGAACAGCACTATGTGTTAGACGAGAGAAGTTTGAGAGCTTTTGGCTCAAAGATGAGCGTCTCTTTCTCTCTCTCTCTCTCTCTCTCTCTCTCTCTCTCTCTCTCTCTCTCTCAACACTGCAGCAGGAAGAGTGTGTCACTGCGATGGTTCTGTTCTGCTGCTCTTGGCAGGATTAGACATTTTAGGAGGATGTGAAAAAGATGTGTGTGCCAGATGTGTGGGCTACATAGCCACTAAAATGAGTATTTATTCATTTAGTTACATGATTTAATTTTTGAAAAATGATTTTATTTATAAATGATGCCCATGAAATGTCCAGTTCTGTCAAAGACATTCTGAAGTAGGAAAACTAAAGTAGGATTTTTAACTCCAAAAACAAATTAAATAGATGTTTTGATTACAAATAAAAAAATTAATTTCCACAAATATATGTTGTTTGTTCTTGAGGTTTCAGAGACCCAAAACTGTCATAACACTTTATCATTTATGCAGTTTTTATTTTCCATTTTTATAATAAATGGAATGTTTAAAATATTGAGAAGATGAATAAATGGCACTAAATGTTATTTCACTTAATGTTCCAAGTAGAAAAGCTTTGTAAAACACATTAATGTTGTAATGTGGAGAAACCAGCAGGGATACTGTACAGGAGAGACCAGCAGGAATAATGTACAGGAGAGACCAGCAGGAATAATGAACAGGAGAGACCAGCAGGGATAATGTACAGGAGAGACCAGCTGGGAAAATTAACTGGAGAAACCAGCACGGATAATGAACAGGAAAGACAAGCAGGGATAATGAACAGGAGAGACCAGCAGGGATAATGTACAGGAGAGACCAGCAGGGATAATGAACAGGAGAGACCAGCAGGGATAATGAACAGGAGAGACCAGCAGGGATAATGAACAGGAGAGACCAGCAGGGATAATGAAAAGGAGAGACCAGCAGGGATAATGAACAGGAGAGACCAGCAGGGATAATGAACAGGAGAGACCAGCAGGGATAATGTAAAGGAGAGACCAGCTGGGAAAATTAACTGGAGAAACCAGCACAGATAATGAACAGGAAAGACAAGCAGGGATAATGAACAGGAGAGACCAGCAGGGATAATGAACAGGAGAGACCAGCAGGGATAATGAACAAGAGAAACCAGCAGGGATAATGAACAGATAGTAAGAGGAGTAATTCCTCATACCAGTATGGTGGGAGTGTTTTAGACCTCATCTTTATGCTTCATTTTGTGAAACATAATAAAAAATCTATATCCAATATATATGGCTTTCTCCAAGTTCCAAAAGTATAATAATAAAAATGTAATAATGATGTTGCAACAATATTAGAGAAGACTGAATGCTATAATATGACCTCTTCTCACTTTTGTTTTTATGACTGTGTGGAATTTTTATTTCTTGCTCTTTTTTGTGCTACACATGTTTATGGTCTCATTGTTGAATTTTCATAGAGCACAATTAATATATACACTAAGACAGCACTTGCATTTTATCTGAAAAACTTTATTTCCATTCAATTTCTGCACAATGAAATCATCAAACCACACACTGCTACATGAATGTGTTTATATACTGTGTACACAATACACACGTGAACTATGTAAGTGCACAGTGTAAAAATACTCACACGACCTTTTCAAAAGTTTTTCAAGTTTTTGTGTGAAACTTTTCTTTATTGCATTTGCACTTATGAAAAGCTGAGGGGACTTGAAGGATGTTTCTTTGCTGAAATATTTGTTTCAGAGCACGTTGTTTTCTGGAAGTTTTTTTAGGTTCTTAGTTGTTTTGGACGGGTAGCTAGGCTCTTGGGAAAGGTTTGTTTAGGATCTTAGTTGTTTTGGACGGGTAGCTAGGCTCTTGGTAAAGGGTTGTTTAGGTTCTTAGTTGTTTTGAACGGGTAGCTAGGCTCTTGGGAAAGGTTTGTTTAGGATCTTAGTTGTTTTGGACGGGTAGCTAGGCTCTTGGTAAAGGGTTGTTTAGGTTCTTAGTTGTTTTGAACGGGTAGCTAGGCTCTTGGGAAAGGTTTGTTTAGGTTGTTAGTTGTTTTGGACGGGTAGCTAGGCTCTTGGGAAAGGTTTGTTTAGGTTCTTAGTTGTTTTGGACGGGTAGCTAGGCTCTTGGGAAAGGTTTGTTTAGGATCTTAGTTGTTTTGGACGGGTAGCTAGGCTCTTGGTAAAGGGTTGTTTAGGTTCTTAGTTGTTTTGAACGGGTAGCTAGGCTCTTGGGAAAGGTTTGTTTAGGTTCTTAGTTGTTTTGAACGGGTAGCTAGGCTCTTGGGAAAGGTTTGTTTAGGTTCTTAGTTGTTTTGAACGGGTAGCTAGGCTCTTGGGAAAGGTTTGTTTAGGTTCTTAGTTGTTTTGGACAGGTAGCTAGGCTCTTGGGAAAGGTTTGTTTAGGTTCTTAGTTGTTTTGGACGGGTAGCTAGGCTCTTGGGAAAGGTTTGTTTAGGATCTTAGTTGTTTTGGACGGGTAGCTAGGCTCTTGGGAAAGGTTTGTTTAGGTTCTTAGTTGTTTTGGAAGGGTAGCTAGGCTCTTAGGAAAGGTTTGTTTAGGTTCTTAGTTGTTTTGGACGGGTAGCTAGGCTCTTAGGAAAGGGTTGTTTAGGTTCTTAGTTGTTTTGGAAGGGTAGCTAGGCTCTTAGGAAAGGTTTGTTTAGGTTCTTAGTTGTTTTGAACGGGTAGCTAGGCTCTTGGGAAAGGTTTGTTTAGGTTCTTAGTTGTTTTGGACAGGTAGCTAGGCTCTTGGGAAAGGTTTGTTTAGGTTCTTAGTTGTTTTGGAAGGGTAGCTAGGCTCTTAGAAAAGGTTTGTTTAGGTTCTTAGTTGTTTTGAACGGGTAGCTAGGCTCTTGGGAAAGGTTTGTTTAGGTTCTTAGTTGTTTTGGACGGGTAGCTAGGCTCTTGGGAAAGGTTTGTTTAGGTTCTTAGTTGTTTTGGAAGGGTAGCTAGGCTCTTAGGAAAGGTTTGTTTAGGTTCTTAGTTGTTTTGGACGGGTAGCTAGGCTCTTGGGAAAGGTTTGTTTAGGTTCTTAGTTGTTTTGGACGGGTAGCTAGGCTCTTGGGAAAGGTTTGTTTAGGTTCTTAGTTGTTTTGGACGGGTAGCTAGGCTCTTGGGAAAGGTTTGTTTAGGTTCTTAGTTGTTTTGGACGGGTAGCTAGGCTCTTGGGAAAGGTTTGTTTAGGTTCTTAGTTGTTTTGGACGGGTAGCTAGGCTCTTGGGAAAGGTTTGTTTAGGTTCTTAGTTGTTTTGGACGGGTAGCTAGGCTCTTGGGAAAGGTTTGTTTAGGTTCTTAGTTGTTTTGGAAGGGTAGCTAGGCTCTTAGGAAAGGTTTGTTTAGGTTCTTAGTTGTTTTGGACGGGTAGCTAGGCTCTTGGGAAAGGTTTGTTTAGGTTCTTAGTTGTTTTGGACGGGTAGCTAGGCTCTTGGGAAAGGTTTGTTTAGGTTCTTAGTTGTTTTGGACGGGTAGCTAGGCTCTTGGGAAAGGTTTGTTTAGGATCTTCTTAGTTGTTTTGGACGGGTAGCTAGGCTCTTGGGAAAGGTTTGTTTAGGATCTTAGTTGTTTTGGACGGGTAGCTAGGCTCTTGGGAAAGGTTTGTTTAGGTTCTTAGTTGTTTTGGACGGGTAGCTAGGCTCTTGGGAAAGGTTTGTTTAGGATCTTAGTTGTTTTGGACGGGTAGCTAGGCTCTTGGGAAAGGTTTGTTTAGGTTCTTAGTTGTTTTGGACGGGTAGCTAGGCTCTTGGGAAAGGTTTGTTTAGGTTCTTAGTTGTTTTGGACGGGTAGCTAGGCTCTTGGGAAAGGTTTGTTTAGGTTCTTAGTTGTTTTGAACGGGTAGCTAGGCTCTTGGGAAAGGTTTGTTTAGGTTCTTAGTTGTGGCTTTGGAATGACCTTTTCAGGCAAAATCATATTGGGGAAGAAATACATCTGTGGGTGCATGTCTAACGCATGTGATTTAATCTGACTGTGTTGAGCCTTGCCATATAACTGTGCTGTATGTATGTGTGTGAATCAATGTGTTTGTGTTGAAGAATGCATGTGTTTGTCAAATTTATACAAGTGAGTACATTTGAGTTTGTGTGCGTGTGTGTGTGTGTGTGTGTGTGTGCACGAGTGTGTGTTTGTGTGTGTCTGCGGGGATGTGTATGTACATGTATGGGTGTGTGTGTGTGTGTGTCTGTCTGTATTATCTGTGTGTGCATTCATATGTTTTACATTGTGTGTATCAGTCACAGTCAGCATGAAAGGAGTGTGTGTGTGTGTGTGTGTGTGTGTATGAATAAGAAAATTTCCTCGAGTTTGTGAGCCCATCCCTGGCCCCTCCTCTTTACCTGTCTTGTTTGATCATCACTTAAGTGCTCCTTCTGAAGCCATTTTAATTTCACCCTCAGAATCCTTGCATTCCCACAATAAATAAATAAATAGCCTACTCATTTTTATCTGGTCAATTTTAATTTTTTAAAGAATTTTAAACAGTAGATCAGGAGAGATCCAGTCAGTCAGGAGAGACCCAGATCCCCCGACATGCTGGTCCTTCTTCGTGCTCTAGCAGTGCAGTAAAGAGAGACCCAGATCCCCCGCCATGCTAGTCCTTCTTCGTGCTCTAGCAGTGCAGTAAAGAGAGACTCAGATCCCCCGCCATGCTAGTCCTTCTTCGTGCTCTAGCAGTGCAGTAAAGAGAGACTCAGATCCCCCGCCATGCTGGTCCTTCTTCGTGCTCTAGCAGTGCAGTAAAGAGAGACCCAGATCCCCCGCCATGCTGGTCCTTCTTCGTGCTCTAGCAGTGCAGTAAAAAGAGACTCAGATCCCCCGCCATGCTAGTCCTTCTTCGTGCTCTAGCAGTGCAGTAAAATTTCAGCTGTGTCCCAAGTCTACCATCGGCTCTAAAACCTGGAAACTGTGTGATAAGTGACCAGGTTGTTGTTATTGCAGTTGTCTGGACTCGTCTGCATTTTTGCCATTCACTTCCGCCTCCTGCCTCTTGTATCATTTTGGTGATATATCCACAAATACATGTGACAAAGACAAAGGAATAAACAGTCCTGAATTTTTATCATATGTTAAAAAATAAAGTGTCCATATTGCATGACCAAATTGTGTCACATCCAAAAAAAATTATGTATTGTTCCCCACTGTTAAGGATGGTCAGGTTAAATGCATTACATACCCATTCTCAAGCTTCTATTCAATGTGCAGTGTGATTGGATCTTTTAAATCAGAATGTATAGGCGAGGGTGCTCATAGATCTTTTAAATCAGAATGTATATGCGAGGGTGCTCATAGATCTTTTAAATCAGAATGTATATGCGAGGGTGCTCATAGATCTTTTAAATCAGAATGTATAGGCGAGGGTGCTCATAGATCTTTTAAATCAGAATGTATAGGCGAGGGTGCTCATAGATCTTTTAAATCAGAATGTATAGGCGAGGGTGCTCATAGATCTTTTAAATCAGAATGTATAGGCGAGGGTGCTCATAGATCTTTTAAATCAGAATGTATAGGCGAGGGTGCTCATAGATCTTTTAAATCAGAAGGTATAGGCGAGGGTGCTCGTAGATCTTTTAAATCAGAAGGTATAGGCGAGGGTGCTCATAGATCTTTTAAATCAGAATGTATAGGCGAGGGTGCTCATAGATCTTTTAAATCAGAAGGTATAGGCGAGGGTGCTCATTGTGCAAAATCAACAGGATGTGCATTTCTCACTCTAAATCCTACATTGTCACTGGCCTGGTTGAAGTGGGAATCAGGGTCTGAGGAGGCCTTAACTCTGGGGATATTCTTCTTCTTTGGTTTAGAAAACCTAGAGAATGGCTGAATGCAAAACACACAAACACACACACACTCACACAAAACATCCTCACACAAACACACACACACACACACACAACATCCTCACACAAAAACACACACACATACACATTCTCACACAAAAACACACACACACACACACACACACACACACATCCTCATACACAAACACTCACACAAACATCCTGAGATCACCACGCTCGCTCTCCAGCCCTGTGCGCATTGTGATGGGAACATCATACACCTGGGGGCGGAAGCAAAAAACACAGGAGAATCTGTGTGGATGCAGAGTGCTTCTGAACAGGTGAGACAGGAAATGCCAACGATTCAGTGGAGAAGACTGTGCAGTTACCTACAGTAGAAGCAAAACAGAAAACAGCATTACAACAAACACCCCCCCTTCCCACACACACACACACACACACACACACACACACACACTTAACACACCTGGGCGATCAGGCCTTTTGTATCTGGGGTCAGCTAACTTCCTGTCCGCCAAAGCCAGTTTACCTGCCTCAGGTGTAACTGTCACTAATCTCAGGTCAGTGAATATGTAATATGTGAGTTCCTAATGAATCAGACGTAATGGAAACACTGTGCTGAGGTTGGCGTCTAGGTTCATTTTTACCTGACGTTACCTGGCTCATCTTTATCTTTATCTCTTCTTCACCTGTCTTATCTTTACTGTAGTGTGTGTCTGCTCCTCTGTGAATACGGACTCAATATTTATCCCCAGCCTGTTTGTGTGAGATGCTAATGTGTGGTGAGGGAAATGTGGTCAGCGTGGGGGGTGGGGTTTTGGGGGGGAGAGGGGGGGTGCTGTTTAGTCCTGAGAGAAAAGCCCGGATCAGCAGAGCTGGAGTCTCTGAATGAATTGCGTTTTGAGAAAGCGCCGCATTAATTGGTTTTTAAACGGAATGCTGTCATCGCCGTCTGCCACCTGTTTTCACTTTAAATATCTGTCCTGTCAGAATCAGGGAAAAATAACCTCGTTCCTCATTCCACACTGCTCCCTCCATCCCAATCACGGGGTGGTGGGGGTACATGCTATCACAGGGGGGTGGGGGTACATGCTATCACAGGTGGTGGGGGTACATGCTATCACAGGGGGGTGGGGGTACATGCTATCACGGGGTGGTGGGGGTACATGCTATCACGGGGTGGTGGGGGTACATGCTATCACGGGTGGTGGGGGTACATGCTATCACAGGGGGGTGGGGGTACATGCTATCACGGGGTGGTGGGGGTACATGCTATCACAGGGGGGTGGGTACATGCTATCACGGGGTGGTGGGGTACATGCTATCACAGGGGGGTGGGGGTACATGCTATCACAGGGGTGGTGGGGGTACATGCTATCACGGGGTGGTGGGGGTACATGCTATCACAGGGGGGTGGGGGTACATGCTATCACAGGGTGGTGGGGGTACATGCTATCACAGGGGGGTGGGGTACATGCTATCACAGGGGGGTGGGGGTACATGCTATCACAGGGGGGTGGGGGTACATGCTATCACGGGGGGGTGGGGGTACATGCTATCACAGGGGGGTGGGGGTACATGCTATCACAGGGGGGTGGGGGTACATGCTATCACAGGGGGGTGGGGGTACATGCTATCACGGGGTGGTGGGGGTACATGCTATCACGGGGTGGTGGGGGTACATGCTATCCCGGGGGGGTGGGGGTACATGCTATCACAGGGTGGTGGGGGTACATGCTATCACGGGGTGGTGGGGGTACATGCTATCACAGGGTGGTGGGGGTACATGCTATCACGGGGTGGTGGGGGTACATGCTATCACGGGGTGGTGGGGGTACATGCTATCACAGGGTGGTGGGGGTACATGCTATCATGGGGTGGTGGGGGTACATGCTATCACAGGGGGGTGCGGGTACATGCTATCACGGGGTGGTGGGGGTACATGCTATCACAGGGTGGTGGGGGTACATGCTATCACGGGGTGGTGGGGGTACATGCTATCACGGGGTGGTGGGGGTACATGCTATCACGGGGTGGTGGGGGTACATGCTATCACGGGGTGGTGGGGGTACATGCTATCACGGGGTGGCATCTTGTAGTGTTTGAGATTCTCATTGATGAGTTTACCAAAAAAAACACATGGATGAAACAAAGTCTCACACAAAATAATTTCTAATTTTAGAATGATTAATTTATCTCCTCATTGAGACAGCTGGTCGCCTGCTGACTGCCGATTGGCCAAGTATCAGGGTTTGAATTCCAGACCGTGGGGCACATCACTCTGTGGAGAACAAGTTATTTAAAGTTATTTAGCTGAACACACCTGATCTTTCTCTTTTGCTCGTGCATTAGCTGTAAGTCACCATTGGAAACAGGTTGGAATCTGTCCCAATTTTCTAACATTTCTGTCATTTTACAGTAGAGGTTTTAATAATTCCTGTAGCCATACCACCCTGTACCTGTCTACTGGCTAACTGCTAATGCTAAGCAGGCATGGGCTTGGTTAGTAGTTGCATTGGAGACCTCCTGGTATCCCCTAAGCCAGTTCTTCTTTCTGGACCAAAATTTTAATATAGTGCCCTGGAACATCTCAATTATGGGTGTTACAACAAAAATGATTCTCTGCAATTTACAATATACAACCACTTAATCATCCCCTGCATCTGATTGGCTATACAATCCATCACTTATTGGCTATTTCCAACCAGTTTCTGAGTCCACCTACCTGCTTAAATAATGGTCACAAGTTTTTGTTTATTTATTTTTTTGTACCTGGAGAATGAGAACCGTTCTCGGGTTATATTCCACTGAAAGTGATAAATAGCAGGTTATAGTCCACTGAAAGTGATAAATAGCAGGTTATATTCCACTGAAAGTGATAAATAGCAGGTTATATTCCACTGAAAGTGATAAATAGCAGGTTATATTCCACTGAAAGGGAAGGATAGACTGGTAAGAGTGGCATTGACATGAGGCCAGGAGAGAGCATGGATGCGTGGAAGAGAGGAGGTGAGGAAAGGAGGTGAGGAGTGAAGAATATTGGGACAGGCCCCATAAGAGCGTGTAACACATCATCAGAGCACTGAGGAAGTGGCACACAATGACCTTTACGTGACCTGGAAGGACATGGAGGAGTTCCCACTGTTGGCTGAAATAGGACAAGGACCCATTTGAACATACTGACCTAGGGTCTGTTTCACTCGTTCTGTGAGACACTTCCTGAATGCAGGTGCTGGTCATCGCAAAACCTCTTGGGGCCTCAGGTCACCTTTCCAGTAAAAAACCTCCCAATATACACTAGCTTTCAATATACACTAGCTTTCAATATACACTAGCTTTCTAGTTTACAATATACTGTAGCTTTCCTATTTTTAAATGAACTGAACTGCACTGTGGGTGGGATCCAGATTTTTCCAAGATTTCTCCATCTCTCATAAATTATTCCAGCAGTCCCAGTATCACAGGATGGTGTTATTTTCCGGTGTTTCTCAAACTGCTTCCTCCAGCCTTTCCCTTACGGAACAGGTTAATACGTTACTCTGAGAATGAAGGAACCTGGGGAGTGTGTGATGGAGTGAGAGAGAGAGAGAGAGAGAGGTAGGAATCTACGAGTGAGCCGCTGAGCCAAACGCTGTGTGCGCGACGGACGTCTTTTCTTCTAAACTTGATGGAGAGATGTATATTCATGAGGCAAGCGACTTGTGATCCCAAACAAAGTGTGGCTCTGGCTTATGAAGATTGCGAGAGCGTTAATGACTTCTTCGTTTTAAGCCTGCATTAGAAAGCCAGATTCCCCATCCTTGTAGTCCATGAGAATATTTAATACCGTTATTAATCATTTTTAATCCGTTTGCTTTTAATTAAGAAACAGCATGTTGCTGTCCTATCAGCACGCGCCAGAGTGCAGATTAATTGTAGCTTAAGATAGCTGGCCCTGATTGGTGTAATGTATTAGCTAACAAGACGCCGACTTCTAAAGATACTTGCACACTACCTTGGGAAGCTGCCATTGGTCCAGGGCTTCCCTCCTTTGTTCTTTTCTCAGCTGTTTGAAGCACAGGATTGAGTGTTTGGGACAAAGTCTTTCAACTCCTCCGCTGTGAGGTTTATTGTGAGTCATTTTGTCAGGCTCTGCCCCCCCCCCATCCCCCCCCTAGCCTCGCCCCAGAAATACTTTCTTCCTACCTGCAGCTGGAATCTGAACAGGGCTGTGTACGAATCAGCACCCTTCCATACTATTAGGTAGGCATGTTGAGTACACTGGGGCTGTGTCCAATTTAGCACCCTTCCATACTATTAGGTAGGCTTGTTGAGTACACTGGGGCTGTGTACGATTCAGCACCCTTCCATACTATTAGGTAGGCTTGTTGAGTACACTGGGGCTGTGTACGATTCAGCACCCTTCCATACTATTAGGTAGGCTTGTTGAGTATACAGGGCGGAAAAGTCGTTAAGTAGGTGAAATTTCCCCTAAATATAGTATACTGTAAACCCCCGTATGATGCACTTACTTCTGGGGTTTCGCTGAGCACATTCGGGAGCACACTTTAAGAAGTAAACAAACATTTTGGTGGCATAAATATGACGTGAAGCTTAGTTTAGAAAAAATGAGGCGCAGCTTCGCTGACGTTTTCCTTCCAAGACAACAGAAACAACACATGACATGGCAGCGCAAGGGTGGGGCGCAGGGTTACCAGATCTTGCAAGACTTTTCTTGAAACTAGCCCAAAATATATTTTTAACCGAAACCAACGTATTTTAAATAAAAATCATCATGTTTAAATTTTTTAAAATAATTGTTTACTTTTAAAATAAGCTTTGCGACTTTTCATTTTTACCAGTGACTGCATTTTGAAAGTAGTCCAATTTAGATGTAAAACTGCGGACATGGCAACACTGGTGGGACGTCTTACAACCTGCTTACGACACTTCCACAGTACGATTGGAAATAGTACTGCAAATATTTTTGACAGTCTGCAGGTCACGGCTACACAGTGCACTTTAAACAGCACACTTCTGCCAGTGCACTGTACGCAGGAGACAGGGCGCAGTAGATAGGGCTCTGATTCGGACACAGTGCACTATACGCAGGAGACAGGGCGCAGTAGATAGGGCTCTGATTCGGACACAGTGCACTGTACGCAGGAGACAGGGTGCAGTAGATAGGACTCTGATTTGGACACAGTGTACTGTATGCAGGAGACAGGGTGCAGTAGATAGGGCTCTGATTCAGACACAGTGCACTGTACGCAGGAGACAGGGCGCAGTAGATAGGGCTCTGATTCAGACACAGTGCACTGTACGCAGGAGACAGGGCGCAGTAGATAGGGCTCTGATTCAGACACAGTGCACTGTATGCAGGAGACAGGGCACAGTAGATAGGGCTCTGATTCAGACACAGTACATTGTATGCAGGAGACGGGGCGCAGTAGATAGGGCTCTGATTCAGACACAGTGCACTGTACGCAGGAGACAGGGCGCAGTAGATAGGGCTCTGATTCAGACACAGTGCACTGTACGCAGGAGACAGGGCGCAGTAGATAGGGCTCTGATTCAGACACAGTGCACTGTACGCAGGAGACAGGGCGCAGTAGATAGGGCTCTGATTCAGACACAGTGCACTGTACGCAGGAGACAGGGCGCAGTAGATAGGGCTCTGATTCAGACACAGTGCACTGTATGCAGGAGGCAGGGCGCAGTAGATAGGGCTCTGATTCAGACACAGTGCACTGTACGCAGGAGACAGGGCGCAGTAGATAGGGCTCTGATTCAGACACAGTGCACTGTACGCAGGAGACAGGGTGCAGTAGATAGGGCTCTGATTCAGACACAGTGCACTGTATGCAGGAGACAGGGCGTAGTAGATAGGGCTCTGATTCAGACACAGTGCACTGTACGCAGGAGACAGGGCGCAGTAGATAGGGCTCTGATTCGGACACAGTGCACTGTACGCAGGAGACAGGGCGCAGTAGATAGGGCTCTGATTCAGACACAGTGCACTGTACGCAGGAGACAGGGCGCAGTAGATAGGGCTCTGATTCAGACACAGTGCACTGTACGCAGGAGACAGGGCGCAGTAGATAGGGCTCTGATTCAGACACAGTGCACTGTACGCAGGAGACAGGGTGCAGTAGATAGGGCTCTGATTCAGACACAGTGCACTGTACGCAGGAGACAGGGCGCAGTAGATAGGGCTCTGATTCAGACACAGTACATTGTATGCAGGAGACGGGGCGCAGTAGATAGGGCTCTGATTCAGACACAGTGCACTGTACGCAGGAGACAGGGCGCAGTAGATAGGGCTCTGATTCAGACACAGTGCACTGTACGCAGGAGACAGGGCGCAGTAGATAGGGCTCTGATTCAGACACAGTGCACTGTACGCAGGAGACAGGGCGCAGTAGATAGGGCTCTGATTCAGACACAGTGCACTGTACGCAGGAGACAGGGCGTAGTAGATAGGGCTCTGATTCAGACACAGTGCACTGTACGCAGGAGACACGGCGCAGTAGATAGGGCTCTGATTCACAGACAGGGAGATGGCAACAGTCGGGGTAGGGAGAAGGGCTAAAGTTGGTGTAGGGTGAGGGGCTAGATCCCAAATCTCCATGACCACCATTCACATCATCACTCCCACCACTCACCCTGCCACGCCTACCAGAGGCTGAACTCTGAACTTACACATCTGATGTCAGAAGTCAGAAGTCAGGTGGTCATAATTCACAAAATGTAGCCCAAACACTGGGACGTCTGTCTGTCAGTCTGTCCCGAACGTACAGATGGATCCAGCAGCGATGGGCTCTTTTTTGTGGCGGTATTTTCCAGGCGTGATCTCATAGATGACTGAAAGGCTGGTCTCCTTGGGAGCAGGCTGTTGTGGTTGATGGAGAGTTTGATTGGATAGCTCCCTAGGGCTCTGCTCTCCATTAGCTGAGGTGATATAACAGGTAATCAGGAGATAATTAAAAGCCTGGATTCCTGGGAGGATGTACCTGACAGGTCAACTCTTTCATTCCAACACATCTATAGCTCTATAGGTCTCTCCCTATAGCTTTTAATGCAAACACACTTACACACACACACACACACACACACACACACGTAGCTCTATAGCTCTCTATCTACAGCTTTTAGTACAAACACACACACACACACACACATACACACATATACTGTAGCTATGTATCTAAAGCTTTTAGTACAAACACACACACATACACACATATACTGTAGCTCTCTACAGATTTTAATACAAACACATACACACACACACACATATAGCTCTATAGCTCTCTACCTACAGCTTTTAGTACAAACACACACACACACACACACACACACACACATATACTGTAGCTATCTACCTACAGCTTTTAGTGCACGCACACACACACTGTAGCTCTGTAGCTCTCTCCCTACAGATTTTAATACAAACACACTTATACGCACACACACACATATATATATATACACACACACACTCACACACACTTCCCATAACTCACAGTGTGTGTGTGTGTGTGTGTGTGTGTATATATGTGTGTGTGTTTGTGTGAGTGTGTGTATATATGTGTGTGAGTGTGTGCATATATGTGTGTGTGTGTGTATGTGTGTGTGTGTATATGTGTGTGTGTGTATGTGTGTGTGTGTGTGTGAGTGTGTGTATATATGTGTGTGAGTGTGTGCATATATGTGTGTGTGTGTGTATGTGTGTGTGTGTATATGTGTGTGTGTGTGTGTGTGTGTGTGTATGCGTGTGTGTGTTTGTGTGTGTGTGTGTGTGTGTGAATTCAGGCGTCTGTGAGGGTGTCAGTAATATGCTGTTGTCTCTGAGCCCATCAGCTGTGAGATTGATCTCTATCCCCCCCCCCCCCCCCCCCCCCCCGTTCACCACAGCACTGACCACAGCTCTGACCACAGCACTGACCACAGCTCTGACCACAGCACTGACCGCAGCACTGACCGCAGCTCTGACCGCAGAACTGACTCCCAGCCACATTCTCATCTTCTCTCACTGGCAAGGAAAGGGTTAAACTCTGAACCATGATGTAACACCCAACACAAATACATTCTTTATTTAGGTCCACATTTATAAAATGCATTATAAGGGCGCACACACACACACACATTAATGTTCAGCAAATTATGCTACAGTAATATCTTCAGTCATTAGGGTCAAATGTCATATCATGCACGTGTTAAAATAATGCATAATGGCGCACAGGCCGTGTGAAAGCATGCTTGCTGACGTCTCACAGACGTTCTTCTTTAAAACAAGCCCTTTAATCATTTTCTGCAAACAATTCTTTTTTATTTTCCATCAATGTGATTGAATGAAAAACTTAACACTCGCACTAATCATAGCTGAGATCTAACAAATGTAAGTGAGTTTTATTTGAATGATAGATTCATTTAGATTACTGATATTATTGCCTATTTGGATTTTTGCTTATTGTTTGTTTCACTGGATTTTAGCTTGTTTGGGGGTTTTTTTATGATGAGTATTTTATTTTATTTTTTATTCCAAAAGAATGTGCCGATTTGCTCGCTCTTAATAAATTGCTGTAGATTATTGCTGTAGATTATCCTATATCTGTTATTGCATGTGCAAAATCCTGCTTTCATGTCTCCTATGAATCGATCAGAGTAGTGTTGTTTTAGAGTAGAGTGTTGATTCAGGAGTAGTGTTGTTTTAGAGTAGAGTGTTGATTCAGGAGTAGTGTTGTTTTAGAGTAGAGTGTTGATTCAGGAGTAGTGTTGTTTTAGAGTAGAGTGTTGATTCAGGAGTAGAGTCGTTCTGGAGTAGAGTGTTGATTCAGGAGTAGTGTTGTTTTAGAGTAGAGTGTTGATTCAGGAGTAGTGTTGTTTTAGAGTAGAGTGTTGATTCAGGAGTAGAGTCGTTCTGGAGTAGAGTGTTGATTCAGGAGTAGAGTCGTTCTGGAGTAGAGTGTTGATTCAGGAGTAGAGTCGTTCTGGAGTAGAGTGTTGATTCAGGAGTAGTGTTGTTTTAGAGTAGAGTGTTGATTCAGGAGTAGTGTCGTTCTGGAGTAGAGTGTTGATTCAGGAGTAGAGTCGTTCTGGAGTAGAGTGTTGATTCAGGAGTAGAGTCGTTCTGGAGTAGAGTGTTGATTCAGGAGTAGAGTCGTTCTGGAGTAGAGTGTTGATTCAGGAGTAGTGTTGTTTTAGAGTAGAGTGTTGATTCAGGAGTAGTGTCGTTCTGGAGTAGAGTGTTGATTCAGGAGTAGAGTCGTTCTGGAGTAGAGTGTTGATTCAGGAGTAGAGTCGTTCTGGAGTAGAGTGTTGATTCAGGAGTAGTGTTGTTTTAGAGTAGAGTGTTGATTCAGGAGTAGTGTTGTTTTAGAGTAGAGTGT
>CM040402.1:128427150-128444650 GCA_022702515.1 Ilyophis sp. 1 JC-2022
CACACTCACATGCACACACACACACATGCACATGTGCACTCACACTCACACACACACACACACACACACACACATGTGCACTCACACTCACACACACAGCACATACACACTGACACGCACACGCACACACACACACAGCACATACACACTGACACGCACACTCACACACACACTCACATACAGCGCATGCAAATATACAGTACTGTCCAAAAACTTGTTCATCTATTCAATTTTTCTGTCAAGTAGTTTAGAACGTATTGACTTTATAAACGTGCGTGCGTGCGTGGGTGCGTGCGTGCATGCATGCTCATTTGTGTGTGTGTTTTAGGTGTCTCACAGTTTCATTACTGGGCCATGATGACAGTTTTGGCCGTGAGACTCACTGCTTCTACACACAAGCAGAACACCCCACTGTGTCACAAACCCCACTTCAGTCACCACCTCCACCCCTTCATCCACCCCTTTCAGGGGCAGGTGGGGCTGTCCCATAATGCACTGCTCCTCTCGTTTCCCTGCCGATGCTGAGAGGCTCAATGGCGCGTGTCTGCCAAACGCAGCGCAGGACAAACAGAATTAATTAAACGGCAGCATGTTTGACACCTAGCTGTCTCTGTTTAAGAAGCTATTAAAGCGTGGGCTGACACCCTGTCTCCAAACCCGCCAACGTTTCGGCTCCAGTGCCGCCACGCATCAGGCCGTCGTTCATCTGGGGCGGCGGGGCAGGGGGGCGGGGGGGGGGGTGGAGCCAGGCTGTGAGGTGCTGCTGGGAAATATACTCCTTTCATTGCTCAGAAGCCACAGTCTCTGTATTTTACTTTGTTTTTGATCAAAGACAGAATTGACCTGGGACACAGGTTCACACGCGTATGCACAGATGCAAACAAATATACACTTATACACTTATACACACACATGCACACACATGCACACACACACACATGCACACACACACACACATGCACGCACACACACACCCACACACACATGCACACACACCGCACACACACACACACACACGCACACACCGCACACACACACACGCACACACTGCACACACACACACGCATACACCACACAAACACACGTATGCATGCACACACACACACGCATACACCACACAAACACACGTATGCATGCACACGCACACACTACACACACACACACGCATACACCACACAAACACACGTATGCATGCACACACACCGCACGCACACACACACACTGCACACGCATACACCACACAAACACACGTATGCATGCACACACACCGCACACACACACACACACACACACACAAATGTTAAGGCTCTTATTCCTGGTGGGCGGGGGGAATTTTCACTTCAGTGATTTTAATTAATTCTTCTTTGAATTCTTTGCATTGGATTAACTCCTTCATTGGCTGCAAATGCGTTTGCGTGTTTAAATACGTACATGTGTGCAGTTATGTCCCTGCATAACCTGAGCTGGGTCACTAGCCACAGACAGACAGACAGACAGACAGACATAGAGACAGACATAGAGACAGACAGAGAGACAGACAGAGAGACAGACATGTTTTCGCCATGTCTGTTGGTTTGTGTGTGGGTGCTGCGATTGCTATGCATCCTGGGAAAGTGTGGAGTGGAACAAGCTCATCTGGAGATAGGGACCATCTTCACCCCCCCCCCTCCCAACACCCCGATTCCTACAGACCTCCCTCCAGACTTCCTGTGGAGAGAACAAGGGAACGTTGTGTCTTCACCCAGTGGGGGTTCTTGTGAATGTAATGGAATTGTTCTTATAAGTTGTTGAAGCGCGGCTCATTGTGAACGCTTGTGTCATTGGAGCTTAGCTCTGCTCAGCATTGCCTGGCCTTCCTGTATCAGCAAGAGAGGGATCCAGGGGTCGCTGTTCAATTAGCGCTGAGCGCACCCCTCCTTCGCCAGACGAAACGCCCTCTCTCTCCTCCCGGACGGGGCTTGTAATTACAGCACGCTAGGCCCTGTATTGGGGTGACCCACTGTAAAATATGACCATCAATTTCAGGTCTATCTCTCTATCGCGGATCTGGGCCTGTGGCGGACGTCAGGATGAAGAATATCGTGCCGCTATCTCCCGTAATGAATTACTTTAACTTTTAACCTCCCGGATCTCTGTTTGAACTTATCGGTGCAAATCATCAATCCCCCCCCCCCCCCCCCCCCGTTTTCTTTTAACTGCACACGCTAAATTAAAACATAAAGTCTCTCCATTTAGAAGTTGCTGCTGCAGCATTTGTGTGTGTGTGTGTGTGGGGGGGGGTTGGGGGGGTGACCTGAAATTAAATTATTTTATATTACAATAAAAATAAAAAAACGTAGTTAAACACACATGTACACACACACACACACACACACAAAACCAAGCTGAGAGATTTTGGAGTTGTTTAGGACAGTGTGTCTTTGTGGAGACAGACATAGAGGTGTGTGAGTGCAGGAAAATTTGTGTATTACTTTGAGTAAGGTGCCTGCACGTTCATGTTGCAGTTTGAGTGCGTGCGTGCGTGTGTGCGTGCGTGCGTGCGTGCGTGCGTGCGTGCGTGCGTGTGTGTGTGTGTGTGTGTGTGTGTGTGTGTGTCCTTGTGAAAATTTGTCCCATTATTCCTATATCCAGTGGGTAAAATAGCGCTTGCTGAGCAAGATACCAGCCAGAGGGAGTTTTCCCACAATGCATCTTCGGCTGAGTTGCACCCAATCACAGCTCACTCTGGGCACTGTATCAGCCAATCACAACACACCCTGGACTAATTGTCAGCCTGTTAAAGCACACCCCGGGCTTAAAGTTTACCAATTACACGAACGCCCTGGCTTGATTATTAGCCCATCACAACTAAATTTGGACTGAATGCTAACAGTCATTTTGTAGAGCATTTAAAGTGTTTGCCAAGGTTCCCATTAAGCTGATGTCTTTGATTACAGCTAAACTTCCTCGCAGAAATGAATCGGCATCTTCAGCTGCCTGTGACACAGAAAGCAATTGAAGCTTCTAGTGTTTCTAATGCTGCGTACATTCTTCTGTCTTTGGAGGCTGACATGGAAATAAACACTGTTATACTAATACATGTAGTGTGCAGGTGTGCCTCCCTGAACTGCAATTAAAACAGAAGTGCTGATAGTCAGGAGGCGGGAGAATGTCTGCGGGACGTGAAGAGCGGAGCGTTCTGCTGGCGCAGCTCTGGGAATCCTGCCAGCTTCTACAGGGGGCAGCGCTGAGCAACAGCCCCGTACATCATCTGTCCAATCACAGCGGGCCCCTCAGCCTCCTTACAGAGGACAGGAGCAGGCTGGGACTTTTGCTGATACCTTTGAGGGGAGATATCGCAGACCAATCTCTGATGGGTCCTTTCTCTGTTGGATCTAGACCCCCAAACACCCCCCCGCTCTGCCCTGCTTTGCCCCGCCCATCTGCCCCAGTCAGGCTCCATATGTCCGAAGCGGTAGGTGATGGAGCTCGCACAGCACAGCCCATAAATCAACACTGCCCGCCCTAACACAAGGTACGGGGCTCAACGCGTGGCGGAATAGCTGCTCTGTTCACACTTTGTGTGCATTATTCTGTACGTTAATAAGAGAGAAATGTGAAACGAGGACAGTGAAGTCTGAGCACTCCTTTAGTTTTATTCTGAGTGAGTATGTAGTATGTAGTATGTAGTATGTAGTGCGAGTTAAAGTGAGATTTTGTAATCAATTATTTTTGGTGTTGTGCTGCCACACCTTTTTCTGTCTCCTGTAATCCAGCCCAACATAACGTTCTGTCTCCTGTAATCCAGCCCAACATAACGTCCTGTCTCCTCTAATCCAGCCCAACATAACGTCCTGTCTCCTCTAATCCAGCCCAACATAACGTCCTGTCTCCTGTAATCCAGCCCAACATAACGTTCTGTCTCCTGTAATCCAGCCCAACATAACGTTCTGTCTCCTGTAATCCAGCCCAACATAACGTCCTGTCTCCTCTAATCCAGCCCAACATAACGTCCTGTCTCCTGTAATCCAGCCCAACATAACGTTCTGTCTCCTGTAATCCAGCCCAACATAACGTTCTGTCTCCTGTAATCCAGCCCAATATAACGTCCTGTCTCCTGTAATCCAGCCCAATATAACGTCCTGTCTCCTCTAATCCAGCCCAACATAACGTCCTGTCTCCTGTAATCCAGCCCAACATAACGTCCTGTCTCCTCTAATCCAGCCCAACATAACGTCCTGTCTCCTGTAATCCAGCCCAACATAACGTCCTGTCTCCTGTAATCCAGCCCAACATAACGTCCTTTCTCCTGTAATCCAGCCCAACATAACGTCCTGTCTCCTGTAATACAGCCCAACATCACGTCCTGTCTCCTCTAATATAGTTCAACATCACGTCCTGTCTCGTCTAATATAGTTAAACATCACGTCCTGTCTCGTCTAATATAGTTCAACATCACGTCCTGTCTTGTCTAATATAGTTCAACATCACGTCCTGTCTCCTCTAATATAGTTCAACATCACATCCTGACTCGTCTAATATAGTTCAACATCACGTCCTGTCTCGTCTAATATAGTTCAACATCACGTCCTGTCTCGTCTAATGCAGTTCAACATCACATCCTGTCTCCTCTAATGCAGTTCGACATCACATCCTGTCTCCTCTAATGCAGTTCAACATCACATCCTGTCTCCTCTAATGCAGTTCAACATCACATCCTGTCTCCTCTAATGCAGTTCAACATCACATCCTGTCTCCTCTAATGCAGTTCAACATCACATCCTGTCTCCTCTAATGCAGTTCAACGTCACATCCTGTCTCCTCTAATGCAGTTCAACGTCACATCCTGTCTCCTCTAATGTAGTTCAACATCACATCCTGTCTCCTCTAATGCAGTTCAACATCACATCCTGTCTTCTCTAATGTAGCTGAACAACACTTCCTGTCTCTGCATATTACAGCTCATCATCACCCCGTCTTTCTCTTGTGAGTCATTCCACCTCCTTATTAAGACTGTGTGCCCGCCCCACCCCAGAGAGTTGATTTGGCCCATGTGAGTCAGAGCTGTCTCAGAGCTGTGAGTCAGGCATGAGGGGCGTGTCTCAGAGCTGTGGATCCATTAAATGTGTGATCCTCTCCTTTGTGTGTTCCGTTTCCACGCCCGCGGGATCAATACCGTCGATCTGATTTTAAAGAGCTCTGTCTGCCGGGGGTCACATGGGCCTCGGGGGGGCAGCCCTTGGGGGTGCTTTGTAACCTCTGGGGTGTGTTATTAGCCCCCCCCCCCCGATGCTGACAGAGCCTTCTCTATCACACACACACATACATGCTCTTACATACTCACACTGACTCACACACATGATGCATTTACTTCCTGTCACCAACATTCTGCTTCCTGTCACCAACATTCTGCATTGTTAAATCAGTGGTTGGCCATGATCAGACGGTGCAAAGTAATCTTTTGACCAAAATGAGGTGATTATATATGTTCTGCTGATTAGTAATAAAGGAGTCGTGCCTTTACTCACACACCACATACTCTCTTATTTATGATGGCAGCCAGGGCGCTAAACCCCCCCAAAATGCACCACTAATCCCCAGAGGACTGTTTAGGGTAACTTCCCATCATGCCGTGCAGCAGGGTGTGGGGCAGAGTTTAATCTTTAACAGTTTATTTTATTTATTTATATAGTTTATCGCCTTGGTTATGTGTCTGGGTTGAGCTCTTGGGTGCTGGCTGTCACCTTGCTCTGGAGCGATGTCAGGGGTCAAGGGCCTCTGTCTCACTGCCGCCCCCTGCCGGAGACTCATTAACACTGCACACACCCGCATCCTGTGACCCTTCCGGTGTTTGTTCTTGACCAATGGGCAGTTGCCAGACAGAGATAAGTGTGTGGATCTTAATTAAGTGCCCTCCTGGAAATGACAGGCAGAGCCTGTCTCTTGCGGGGGGAGGGAGGGGTCCCTTTTTTGGGGTGTTAGCAGTAGGTGGGGGGGTTGATGTGTCTGACAGGGCAAGGACAGTGCCACAGGGGGAGGTTATTGGCTGGGGGTGGAACACACAATGCACTAGCGGTGGAGGGAGCAGCAATGTGGTTGTGTTTGTTGATTTCTGGGTTGCGCAGATTCCAGGAGAAGTGCGTTGATTGTAAACACCAGACTGCTCATCACTAATATTACTGGATATCGCCCAAAAAGCAACGTATTCGCAACACAGTGAAATCTCAAACTGAAATCAATGATACAAGACAATGACAGAAGTGGGTAAGATATCCTGCTCGTCGGTGGGATAGACTTTATTATTTACGATATTTCAAAAAGCGGGATTAAGGAATTAGCCGGCTAACTTCCGTAAATATTTTGAATTTGATAACATCCGATTGGATAATAGTCTGGGTTACTTCAAAATATTTACAGCCTAAATATAGCCGTCTAACTTCTTAATCCCGCTTTCTGAAATACCCCTCTGATCTGATCACATTTTCAAATTAGCTTCCAAGTTGACATTCCTATTAGCCATTCAGCTCGTGTTAGAAAATCCGATTGGACCTCAAGTTTCTACACAACATGCACTTATTGGTTTACAGTAAATGTCAAGAGTCCCACATAAAATGTGTAGCAACAAGCAGGTGATCACACACACAACCATTCGTGTGTGTGTATGTGGTGTGTGTGTGTGTGTGTCTGTGTGTGACACACGCACACACTCCAATCTGTAGTAATGTGTTAGCACAGTCTAAACACCATATGCAATCTGAGAATTGTACATGCTGTCAGTATGAATTGTACCACTATATTCTGCCTGCAGGATGTATTCAGTATAAGGATACATCTGTCACCATTATGTTTAATATTATTATTATTATTATTATTATTATTAGTGGGGGAAGAAGGGTTTCCAGATGATATTGCGAGACTAGCCCCACCCCCGCAGACGAGAGGAAGGCAGTCGTGTGTTTTGAGGAAGACTTGCTGCTTGTTGCCAGATTAAAGTTTTGCGCTTTTCCCTCTTAGTTGCTCAGCTGGGGTTACCCTACATGGGTTGCCAGGTGGGAGTGTGTGTGTTTGGTCAGAGGCAGACCTGGCAACCACAACAAATACTGTACCCCACTGCGACCAGGGTCTCACACACTCTCTCACACACACACACACACACACACACACACACTCTCTCACACACACACACACACGCACGCACGCACACACACACACACGCACACACACACACACTCTCACGCACACACACACACACAGACACACACACATACACGCACACACACACATACACGCACACACTCTTGTGCACACACACACACCACACACACACTCACACACACACACACGCACGCACACACACACGCACACACACACACACTCTCACACGCACACACACACATACACGCACACACTCTCGTGCACACACACACACACACACACACACTCTCACACACACACACACTCTCACACACACACACGCACACACACACACACACCCCACACACACACACACTCACACACACACACACACACACACACACACTCTCACACACACCCACACACGCACACACACACACACGCATACACGCACACACACACACACACGCACACACACACACACCACATACACACATACTCACGCACAGACACACATACTCACACACACACACCACACACACATACACACGCACACACATACACACACACCACACACACAAACTCCTTCACACACCGACACACTGAACAGTATAGAAGCAGACCTGTGCTGGTTACAGTCTCTCCCTCTCTCTCTCTCTCTCTCTCTTGGATTCTCTCTCTCTTTCCTGTCTCGCCACTGGATGTGACACAGATACAACACAAGCTGCCACGGCAACCGTGCATTTCCACCGGCCCACTACTCCCGCTTCTATTAAACCCGCCAAATAGAAATTTACATGTTATTGCGTTCCACCACTCTGTGAATTGCGATGTGTCATCTAATTTTAAATCAGGCCTCGTTATTACTGACAGGAAAAAGAGGGGTGGGGGGTTGCAGGGCGCGCGTGTGTGTGTGTGTGTGTGCGTGCATGCGTGCGTGCGTGCGTGCGGTGTGTGTGTGTGTGTGTGCGTGCGTGCGTGCGTGCGTGCGTGCGTGTGTGCGCGTGCGGTGTGTGCGTGTGCGTGCGCGTGCGTGCGTGTGCGTATGTGTGCGTGTGTGTGTGTGTGTGTGTGTGTGTGTGTGTGTTGGGGGGGTAGAGTTGGAGGAAAAATCTCTGTCTCAGCAAAAGTTTCCATTAAAATTTCAGACAAATGATCACTGTGTCCTTCTCTGAGCCGCCTGGGGCCTTACGCTATTTCTATGCAAATAAAAACCTCACACCTTCTATTCTATTATTCTACTGGAACTGCTGCTACATGACCTGAGAGAGAGGGAAAATGGAGAGAAAGGGGGAGAGAGAGAAGAGAGAGAGGGAGGGAGAGAGAGGGAGAAGATGGAGAGAAAGGTGGAGAGAGGGAGAGAAAGAGAAGGATGGAGGGAGAGAGAGAGGGGGAGATGGAGAGAAAGGCGGAGAGAGGGAGAGAAAGAGAAGGTGGGAGAGAGGGGGAGATGGAGAGCAGAAGGAGAGAGAGAGAGAGGCAGAGAGGGGATGATAGAGAGTAAAGGGTAAAGAAAGGGGGGAAGATAGAGAGGGAGAGGGGTGATCACTGAAGTGTGAGAGAGGGAGAGAAACACATTGTAATCTGTTTTCCTTTAATGCTCCCATTTAATGTATAATGCACTTCTACAGCAGCAAGGTCTACAGAGCACAGCTATGTTACAGCAACACATATACACACTGTACACACTATACACACACAAACACACTATACACAATATACACACACACACTATACACGCTATACATACACACAAACACACACTATACACAATATACACACACACACTATACACGCTATACATACACACACAAACACACACTATACACACTGTACACGCATACACACACAGCTGTTTACTCTAACACACACACACACACATACACACAAATGCTTACTGTAACACACATACATACACACAGATTTTTACTGTAACACACACACATACACACACAGCTGTTTACGGTAACACACACACATACACACACAGCTGTTTACGGTAACACACACACATACACACACATACACACACAGCTGTTTACAGTAACATACACACACAGCTGTTTACTGTAACATACACACATGCACACACAGCTGTTTACTGTAACATACACACACAGCTGTTTACTGTAACATACACACATACCCACACAGCTGTTTACTGTAACATACACACATACACACACAGCTGTTTACTGTAACATACACACACACACACAGCTGTTTACTGTAACATACACACATACACACACAGCTGTTTACTGTAACATACACACATACACACACAGCTGTTTACTGTAACATACACACATACACACACAGCTGTTTACTGTAACATACACACATACACACACAGCTTTTTACTGTAACACACACACAGCTGTTTACGGTAACACACACACATACACACACACAGCTGTTTACTGTAACATACACACATACACACACAGCTGTTTACTGTAACATACACACATACACACACAGCTGTTTACTGTAACATACACACATACACACACAGCTGTTTACTGTAACACACACACACATACACACACAGCTGTTTACTGTAACACACACACACACACACAGCTGTTTACTGTAACATACACACACACACACACAGCTGTTTACTGTAACATACACACATACACACACAGCTGTTTACTGTAACACACACACACATACACACACAGCTGTTTACTGTAACACACACACACACACACAGCTGTTTACTGTAACATACACACATACACACACAGCTGTTTACTGTAACATACACACATACACACACAGCTGTTTACTGTAACATACACACACACACACACAGCTGTTTACTGTAACATACACACATACACACACAGCTGTTTACTGTAACACACACACACATACACACACAGCTGTTTACTGTAACACACACACACACACACAGCTGTTTACTGTAACATACACACATACACACACAGCTGTTTACTGTAACATACACACATACACACACAGCTGTTTACTGTAACATACACACATACACACACAGCTGTTTACTGTAACATACACACATACACACACAGCTGTTTACTGTAACACACACACATACACACACAGCTGTTTACTGTAACATACATACATACACACACAGCTGTTTACTGTAACATACACACATACACACACAGCTGTTTACTGTAACATACACACATACCCACACAGCTGTTTACTGTAACACACACACATACCCACACAGCTGTTTACTGTAACATACACACATACACACACAGCTGTTTACTGTAACATACACACACACACACACAGCTGTTTACTGTAACATACACACATACACACACAGCTGTTTACTGTAACATACACACACACACACAGCTGTTTACTGTAACATACACACATACACACACAGCTGTTTACTGTAACATACACACATACACACACAGCTGTTTACTGTAACACACACACATACACACACAGCTGTTTACTGTAACATACACACATACACACACAGCTTTTTACTGTAACACACACACATACACACACAGCTGTTTACTGTAACATACACACATACACACACAGCTGTTTACTGTAACATACACACATACACACACAGCTGTTTACTGTAACATACACACATACACACACAGCTGTTTACTGTAACATACTGTGACGACCCCCTGCACCCCCTTTAGGCCTTTTGATGCCACTACATGGCAGAGCTAGGTCAGGTGATCATAATTACCTTATTGATCACACCTGGGTTAAGGGGCGGGGTATATAAGCAGGTTATGTCTCTCTCTCTCGGGAGGCACTCTCTTTGGTTGTTGCAGGCACTAGCACGTTACTCTTTCACTTGGGCACTTTGCTTTGATTCTATACCCTCATCCTAACTTATTAGCTATAGTCTCATATCTAACATACAGACGCATTCACCGCATCCACTTACCCACAACCTCTCTCTTGCATTTAAACATATACCCTTAGACATTTGTTACGCCTTGTTTGTCTTTCTAAATAAAGTACATTTTTGCTTTAAAATTCAATTCTGTTGTTGTCCCTTTAATTATGTGATGGTGAAGTGTTTCACCGTAACATAATTTTGGGTTGCTCGTCCGCGAAGCCTGACGGTGAAAAATCCGGAATCCATAGACTTTTGTGAGTTCAGGTGAGAACGTCTATTATTTGTTTTGGCTATAGCTAATAAGTTAGGATGAAGGTATAGAATCAAAGAACAAAGCAAAGTGCCCAAGTCAAAGAGTAACGTGCTAGTGCCTGCAACAACCAAAGAGAGTGCCTCCCGAGAGAGAGAGACATAACCTGCTTATATACCCCGCCCCTTAACCCAGGTGTGATCAATAAGGTAATTATGATCACCTGACCTAGCTCTGCCATGTAGTGGCATCAAAAGGCCTAAAGGGGGTGCAGGGGGTCGTCACAATACACACATACACACACAGCTGTTTACTGTAACACACACACATACACACACAGCTGTTTACTGTAACATACACACATACACACACAGCTGTTTACTGTAACATACACACATACACACACAGCTGTTTACTGTAACACACACACATACACACACAGCTGTTTACTGTAACATACACACATACACACACAGCTGTTTACTGTAACACACACACATACACACACAGCTGTTTACTGTAACACACACACATACACACACAGCTGTTTACTGTAACACACACACACACACACAGCTGTTTACTGTAACATACACACATACACACACAGCTGTTTACTGTAACATACACACATACACACACAGCTGTTTACTGTAACATACACACATACACACACAGCTGTTTACTGTAACATACACACATACACACACAGCTGTTTACTGTAACATACACACATACCCACACAGCTGTTTACTGTAACACACACACACACACACACAGCTGTTTACTGTAACATACACACATACACACAGCTGTTTACTGTAACATACACACATACACACACAGCTGTTTACTGTAACATACACACATACACACACAGCTGTTTACTGTAACATACACACATACACACACAGCTGTTTACTGTAACATACACACATACCCACACAGCTGTTTACTGTAACACACACACACACACACACACAGCTGTTTACTGTAACATACACACATACACACACAGCTGTTTACTGTAACATACACACATACACACACAGCTGTTTACTGTAACATACACACATACACACACAGCTGTTTACTGTAACATACACACATACCCACACAGCTGTTTACTGTAACACACACACACACACACACACACAGCTGTTTACTGTAACACACACACACACACACAGCTGTTTACTGTAACATACACACATACACACACAGCTGTTTACTGTAACATACACACATACACACACAGCTGTTTACTGTAACATACACACATACACACACAGCTGTTTACTGTAACATACACACATACACACACAGCTGTTTACTGTAACATACACACATACCCACACAGCTGTTTACTGTAACATACACACATACACACACAGCTGTTTACTGTAACATACACACATACACACACAGCTGTTTACTGTAACATACACACATACACACACAGCTGTTTACTGTAACATACACACATACCCACACAGCTGTTTACTGTAACACACACACATACCCACACAGCTGTTTACTGTAACATACACACATACACACACAGCTGTTTACTGTAACATACACACATACACACACAGCTGTTTACTGTAACATACACACATACACACACAGCTGTTTACTGTAACATACACACATACACACACAGCTGTTTACTGTAACATACACACATACACACACAGCTGTTTACTGTAACATACACACATACACACACAGCTGTTTACTGTAACATACACACATACACACACAGCTGTTTACTGTAACATACACACATACACACACAGCTGTTTACTGTAACATACACACATACACACACAGCTGTTTACTGTAACATACACACATATACACACAGCTGTTTACTGTAACATACACACACACACACAGCTGTTTACTGTAACATACACACATACACACACAGCTGTTTACTGTAACATACACACATACACACACAGCTGTTTACTGTAACATACACACATACACACACAGCTGTTTACTGTAACATACACACATACACACACAGCTGTTTACTGTAACATACACACATACACACACAGCTGTTTACTGTAACATACACACATACACACACAGCTGTTTACTGTAACATACACACATACACACACAGCTGTTTACTGTAACACACACACATACACACACAGCTGTTTACTGTAACATACACACATACACACACAGCTGTTTACTGTAACACACACACATACACACACAGCTGTTTACTGTAACACACACACACACACACAGCTGTTTACTGTAACATACACACATACACACACAGCTGTTTACTGTAACATACACACATACACACACAGCTGTTTACTGTAACATACACACATACACACACAGCTGTTTACTGTAACATACACACACAGCTGTTTACTGTAACATACACACATACCCACACAGCTGTTTACTGTAACATACACACATACACACACAGCTGTTTACTGTAACATACACACATACACACACAGCTGTTTACTGTAACATACACACATACACACACAGCTGTTTACTGTAACATACACACATACCCACACAGCTGTTTACTGTAACACACACACATACCCACACAGCTGTTTACTGTAACATACACACATACACACACAGCTGTTTACTGTAACATACACACATACACACACAGCTGTTTACTGTAACATACACACATACACACACAGCTGTTTACTGTAACATACACACATACACACACAGCTGTTTACTGTAACATACACACATACACACACAGCTGTTTACTGTAACATACACACATACACACACAGCTGTTTACGGTAACACACACACATACACACACAGCTGTTTACTGTAACATACACACATACACACACAGCTGTTTACTGTAACATACACACATACACACACAGCTTTTTACTGTAACACACACACAGCTGTTTACGGTAACACACACACATACACACACAGCTGTTTACTGTAACATACACACATACACACACAGCTGTTTACGGTAACACACACACATACACACACAGCTGTTTACTGTAACATACACACATACACACACAGCTGTTTACTGTAACATACACACATACACACACAGCTTTTTACTGTAACATACACACATACACACACAGCTGTTTACTGTAACATACACACATACACACACAGCTGTTTACTGTAACACACACACACACATACACACACAGCTGTTTACTGTAACATACACACATACACACACAGCTGTTTACTGTAACATACACACACACACACACAGCTGTTTACTGTAACATACACACATACACACAGCTGTTTACTGTAACATACACACATACACACACAGCTGTTTACTGTAACACACACACATACACACACAGCTGTTTACTGTAACATACACACACACACACACAGCTGTTTACTGTAACATACACACATACACACAGCTGTTTACTGTAACATACACACATATACACACAGCTGTTTACTGTAACATACACACATACACACACAGCTTTTTGCTGTAACATACACACATACACACACAGCTGTTTACTGTAACATACACACATACACACACAGCTGTTTACTGTAACATACACACATACACACACAGCTGTTTACTGTAACACACACACACATACACACACAGCTGTTTACTGTAACATACACACATACACACACAGCTGTTTACTGTAACATACACACATACACACACAGCTGTTTACTGTAACACACACACACATACACACACAGCTGTTTACTGTAACACACACACACACACACAGCTGTTTACTGTAACACACACACATACACACACAGCTGTTTACTGTAACATACACACATACACACACAGCTGTTTACTGTAACATACACACATACCCACACAGCTGTTTACTGTAACATACACACATACACACACAGCTGTTTACTGTAACATACACACATACACACACAGCTGTTTACTGTAACATACACACATACACACACAGCTGTTTACTGTAACACACACACATACCCACACAGCTGTTTACTGTAACACACACACACACACACACACACAGCTGTTTACTGTAACACACACACACAGCTGTTTACTGTAACACACACACATACACACACAGCTGTTTACTGTAACACACACACACACACACACACACAGCTGTTTACTGTAACACACACACACACACAGCTGTTTACTGTAACACACACACATACAGCTGTTTACTGTAACACACACACACACACAGCTGTTTACTGTAACACACACACACACACACACAGCTGTTTACTGTAACACACATACACACACAGCTGTTTACTGTAACACACACACACACACAGCTGTTTACTGTAACACACACACACACACAGCTGTTTACTGTAACACACACACACACACACACACAGCTGTTTACTGTAACACACACACAGCTGTTTACTGTAACACACACACACACACAGCTGTTTACTGTAACACACACACACACACAGCTGTTTACTGTAACACACACACATACACACACAGCTGTTTACTGTAACACACACACACACATACACACAGCTGTTTACTGTAACACACACACACACACAGCTGTTTACTGTAACACACACACACACACAGCTGTTTACTGTAACACACACACACACAGCTGTTTACTGTAACACACACACACACACAGCTGTTTACTGTAACACACACACACACACAGCTGTTTACTGTAACACACACACACGCACAGCTGTTTACTGTAACACACACACACACACAGCTGTTTACTGTAACACACACACACACACACATACACACACAGCTGTTTACTGTAACACACACACACACACAGCTGTTTACTGTAACACACACACACACACAGCTGTTTACTGTAACACACACACACACACAGCTGTTTACTGTAACACACACACATACACACACAGCTGTTTACTGTAACACACACACACACACACACAGCTGTTTACTGTAACACACACACACACACAGCTGTTTACTGTAACACACACACACACACACACAGCTGTTTACTGTAACACACACACACACACAGCTGTTTACTGTAACACACACACACACACACACAGCTGTTTACTGTAACACACACACACACACAGCTGTTTACTGTAACACACACACACACACAGCTGTTTACTGTAACACACACACACACACACACACACACACAGCTGTTTACTGTAACATACACACACACACAGCTGTTTACTGTAACATACACACACACACACACAGCTGTTTACTGTAACACACACACATACCCACACAGCTGTTTACTGTAACACACACACACACACACACACATCTGTTTACTGTAACACACACACACACACAGCTGTTTACTGTAACACACACACATACACACACAGCTGTTTACTGTAACACACACACACACACACAGCTGTTTACTGTAACACACACACACAGCTGTTTACTGTAACACACACACACACAGCTGTTTACTGTAACACACACACACACACACACACATCTGTTTACTGTAACACACACACACACACAGCTGTTTACTGTAACACACACACACACACACACACACAGCTGTTTACTGTAACATACACACACACACACACAGCTGTTTACTGTAACACACACACATACCCACACAGCTGTTTACTGTAACACACACACACACACAGCTGTTTACTGTAACACACACACATACCCACACAGCTGTTTACTGTAACACACACACACACACACACAGCTGTTTACTGTAACACACACACACACACAGCTGTTTACTGTAACACACACACATACACACACAGCTGTTTACTGTAACACACACACACACACACACAGCTGTTTACTGTAACACACACACACACAGCTGTTTACTGTAACACACACACACACAGCTGTTTACTGTAACACACACACACACACACAGCTGTTTACTGTAACACACACACACACACACAGCTGTTTACTGTAACACACACACACACACAGCTGTTTACTGTAACACACACACATACACACACAGCTGTTTACTGTAACACACACACACACACAGCTGTTTACTGTAACACACACACACACACAGCTGTTTACTGTAACACACACACATACCCACACAGCTGTTTACTGTAACATACACACACACACACACACACACAGCTGTTTACTGTAACACACACACATACCCACACAGCTGTTTACTGTAACACACACACACACACAGCTGTTTACT
>CM040402.1:128447150-128454650 GCA_022702515.1 Ilyophis sp. 1 JC-2022
ACGTGTGTCACACATCACAGTCCGCATTGCCCTGCCCCAACACACCCAGCTAGTTACCTCAGCAACGCAGCTTCCTAACACCACTCCTACCTGGGAGTCCTTGAGAACCAATCAGAACACACCACTCCTACTTAGGAGTTCCAGAGGACCAATTGACCACCTGATGACCACTATGTGTCAGAATTATATAATAATAATGCAGATTCACCTGATGACCACTAAATGTCAGAATTATATGATAATAATGCAGATTCATTTCAGCATAGAATGACATCATTCATCATTTAATGACATTTTCACCATTCAACTGAACAGATTTAGCAATGAAGCAAGCGTTAGCATTAGCATTATACAAAGTTCCTGCACAAAGTCATGCTTCCGCTTCCATTTCCATGACGGGTGTAAAGTGACATGCTCCGTACGTGTTGCTCCGTAGGTGTTGCTCCGTACGTGTTGCTCCTAAGCCTCTTCAGGTCTCACTGGCCTCTGTATGTTAATGTACACACAGTCCTGCACAGTGTAGAGCTGGACATGTTGTGTGTTCAGTGCGGAGTGTATCTTTAATGTTTAGTGTATGCTGTGTCTCCCGAGCTGCACAGGGCACTGCTTAGTCCCGTCGTATACAAAGTCATGTTTATTTGGTCTGGCTCTAGTGTGGCAGTTTGCGGCTATACGACCGTGTCGCGTGGCCCTCGCTGAGTTCCGCGCACAGCGATTAGGATCGTCGGCCCATGGCAGCAGGAGTCCTCGGACCCAGAAAAGAAAATTAGAAGAAAGAGAGAGACACCTACAGGACATGTTCTGGTACTGCAGATAATAAGAGGCTTGATTTATGTCTCTGTGGCTGTTCTGGCTGCAGCTCCAAGAGGCAGCTCTCCAGAGGCAATCCTGGCAGTCACTCTATCACTGGCTGAGTTAGTGGCTCCCGCAGTACCCACCTTACACCACTAGAGGCACCAGATGGTGAAAAGGTTAGCAGAAGTGGTTCCGCTAAATGGAACCGTTCTGTTTAAAGTGTTCAGTTCTCGTGGCCAAAGCAGATATTTATAAAGCGTCTCAAAGGAAGAACGCTGGTCTGAGATCAGGTTTCTCTCCTTGCGTATCCTAACCTTATCCACTATGAACTAATATGCAAAACTGACCCAAGATCTGTGATTATTATCCTGGTCTAAGGCTGTGGGGACTAAAAGCAGGACAGGACAGCTGGCACTATATGAGTTATTAGATGTATGGGTGTCAGTGGTATTAAAGATATCCGGGTATTGAAATGGCTCCATTATAACCGAGGCCAGAATGGGTTTTCCTTGCAACAGTGGCACTATGTGTTAATTAAGAAGCCGGATTACAATACAAAGCTCCTGACTTTCTATTTAATGCCGTCTAGAAACTTTTTAAGCAGAAAGCAAATTAAACCCCCTCCCCTTCATATTTATGACTGTGTATATCCGCCACTGTCTGTGTAGCCCCTGCCAAACGCAAATCAAACATGATTTCACTCAAAATGATGTTTCCTGGGGGTGTTTCAATGGTGTAGCCTGTTAGAGCGATATCCACATGCTCACTGCGAGCCGGGGGTTAGAATCCGGCCACGCATCCTTGGTCACATGTCTCTCTCTCTCTCTCACTCCCCATTCTTCCTGTCTCTCTACACTGTGCTGTCCAATAAAGCTGAAACTCTCCCTCTCTCTCGCTCCCCATTCTTCCTGTCTCTCTACACTGTGCTGTCCAATAAAGCTGAAACTCTCCCTCTCACTCCCCATTCTTCCTGTCTCTCTACACTGTGCTGTCCAATAAAGCTGAAACTCTCCCTCTCTCGCTCCCCATTCTTCCTGTCTCTCTACACTGTGCTGTCCAATAAAGCTGAAACTCTCCCTCTCTCTCGCTCCCCATTCTTCCTGTCTCTCTACACTGTGCTGTCCAATAAAGCTGAAACTCTCCCTCTCTCTCGCTCCCCATTCTTCCTGTCTCTCTACACTGTGCTGTCCAATAAAGCTGAAACTCTCCCTCTCTCTCGCTCCCCATTCTTCCTGTCTCTCTACACTGTGCTGTCCAATAAAGCTGAAACTCTCCCTCTCTCTCGCTCCCCATTCTTCCTGTCTCTCTACACTGTGCTGTCCAATAAAGCTGAAACTCTCCCTCTCTCTCACTCCCCATTCCTCCGGTCTCTCTAAACTGTGAAGTTGTACAAAGAAGCCTTAAAATATAACTGTAAAATCATGCTTTCTGAAGTGCTGTATATACACTCCTATATGTGGACGTATAGGCACTGTGTTTCTCAGGGTGTATATACACTCCTATGTGTGGACGTATAGGCACTGTGTTTCTCAGGGTGTATATACACTCCTATGTGTGGACGTATAGGCACAGTGTTTCTCAGGGTGTATATACACTCTTATGTGTGGACGTATAGGCACTGTGTTTCTCAGGGTGTATATACACTCCTATGTGTGGACGTATAGGCACTGTGTTTCTCAGGGTGTATATACACTCCTATGTGTGGACGTATAGGCACAGTGTTTCTCAGGGTGTATATACACTCTTATGTGTGGATGTATAGGCACTGTGTTTCTCAGGGTGTATATACACTCCTATGTGTGGACGTATAGGCACTGTGTTTCTCAGGGTGTATATACACTCCTATGTGTGGACGTATATGCACTGTGTTTCTCAGGGTGTATACACACTCCTATATGTGGACGTATAGGCACTGTGTTTCTCAGGGTGTATATACACTCCTATGTGTGGACGTATAGGCACAGTGTTTCTCAGGGTGTATATACACTCCTATATGTGGATGTATAGGCACTGTGTTTCTCAGGGTGTATATACACTCCTATGTGTGGACGTATAGGCACTGTGTTTCTCAGGGTGTATATACACTCCTATGTGTGGACGTATAGGCACTGTGTTTCTCAGGGTGTATATACACTCCTATATGTGGACGTATAGGCACTGTGTTTCTCAGGGTGTATATACACTCCTATATGTGGACGTATAGGCACTGTGTTTCTCAGGGTGTATATACACTCCTATGTGTGGACGTATAGGCACTGTGTTTCTCAGGGTGTATATACACTCTTATGTGTGGACGTATAGGCACTGTGTTTCTCAGGGTGTATATACACTCTTATGTGTGGACGTATAGGCACTGTGTTTCTCAGGGTGTATATACACTCCTATGTGTGGACGTATAGGCACTGTGTTTCTCAGGGTGTATATACACTCCTATGTGTGGACGTATAGGCACTGTGTTTCTCAGGGTGTATATACACTCTTATGTGTGGACGTATAGGCACTGTGTTTCTCAGGGTGTATACACACTCCTATATGTGGACGTATAGGCACTGTGTTTCTCAGGGTGTATATACACTCCTATATGTGGACGTATAGGCACTGTGTTTCTCAGGGTGTATATACACTCCTATGTGTGGACGTATAGGCACTGTGTTTCTCAGGGTGTATATCCACTCCTATATGTGGACGTATATGCACTGTGTTTCTCAGGGTAAGAGAGAGAGAAGACCTATGACCTCAGAGTCTGGACCGGTTACTAAGGCCATGTCCGAATCAGCACGCTTGCCTACTTGGGTATGCCAGTTGAGTATACTTTTAAAAAAGCTGTTAAGTACACAGTAGATAGGGCTCTGATTTGGACACTGCCGAAGTGATGTGTGTGGGTGAAACAGGAAGTGCTGACCTGGTATCCCACACAGGAACAAATTTCAGCTCGCCCTGCCTCAGTACTGCCACCCTGTGGTGAGTTACTTTCTATTTCGGGAAAGGCAATCGCTGATTAATTTCACCTTGGTGAGGTAGTGTGAAGTAGCATCCAAACTCTTGTATCTGTGGGTGAGAAAACAGTTACACACACACACATGCAAGAAAACATGCACACACACACACATGCAAGAAAACATGCACACACACACATACACACACATGCAAGCAAACATGCACACACACACATACACACACATGCAAGCAAACATGCACACACACACACATACACACACACACACACACACACACACAGTGACAGCAGAATGTGATGCCAGTAAAAATGGGTTGAGGTGAGTTCACCTGTTACCTGCATGTGAGCCTTTGAGCTCCCACACCTTACAGCAGCACTGAGGCTGTGTCCCCAAGCCCACCTGTTACCTGCTTCACCTCTGCCCTGTTCCTCCAATCATGCACCTCCTTTCATTCAATGCCCTCTTGTTTTTATTGGCTGAAATAGACAGTCATCAGGCTGGAGTAAAGATCATTGGTCCCGTCCACAGATGCATTAATAATAATAATAATAATAATAATAATAATAATATGGGACTGTAAGGCAGGCATGCTCACCTCTGAAATGTGACATTAAGCTTGTTCAGCGCTCGTCCATCGGACAACTGGGACTTCATTTTTCACTGGACCAAAAAACTCCCAAACCGCCCATTTGTGATGAAAATAGATCAAATTTGTTGTTGCATTTTCTCAATACCTTTTAACAAAATGATCTCATTAACAATGTAACCAGGATGGCAGGTGAAATGAGCATCATGCAATTTCTACTTCTATTCAGATCATTTTTTAATTAAAATTTTGGATGGAAAATTTTTCTTGTCCGACCAAAAAATATGCTTGTCCCGGAGAAAAGGACAAGCCTTCATGTCAAGCCCTGTGTCGTGACGTCAATCCGCTCTTTCTCTTCACCAGTAAATCTCAAACATACAGTGACATGTCGGGGACACGCAGCACAGCCTGTGCCTGTACACTGTGGGGTATCTAATTTACCAGAGGGGAACTACAATGTGCCCCTGACTGACAATCCTTCTTTTCTGACTGAGGCTACAGCAGACCCTGGTACCATCCATTCAGTACCATGGGGCCCATATTCAGTACCATGGGGCCCATATTCAGTACCAGACTGTGGTGCCCATATTCAGTACCAGACTGTGGGGCCCATATTCAGTACCAGACTGTGGGGCCCATATTCAGTACCAGACTGTAGGGCCCATATTCAGTACCAGACTGTAGGGCCCATATTCAGTTCCAGACTGTGGGGCCCATATTCAGTACCAGACTGTGGGGCCCATATTCAGTACCAGACTGTAGGGCCCATATTCAGTACCAGACTGTAGGGCCCATATTCAGTACCAGACTGTGGGGACCATATTCAGTACCAGACTGTAGGGCCCATATTCAGTACCAGACTGTGGGGCCCATATTCAGTACCAGACTGTGGGGCCCATATTCAGTACCAGACTGTAGGGCCCATATTCAGTACCAGACTGTAGGGCCCATATTCAGTACCAGACTGTAGGGGCCATATTCAGTACCAGACTGTAGGGCCCATATTCAGTACCAGACTGTAGGGCCCATATTCAGTACCAGACTGTAGGGCCCATATTCAGTACCAGACTGTGGGGCCCATATTCAGTACCAGACTGTGGGGCCCATATTCAGTACCAGACTGTGGGGCCCATATTCAGTACCAGACTGTAGGGCCCATATTCAGTACCAGACTGTAGGGCCCATATTCAGTACCAGACTGTGGGGCCCATATTCAGTACCAGACTGTGGGGCCCATATTCAGTACCAGACTGTAGGGCCCATATTCAGTACCAGACTGTAGGGCCCATATTCAGTACCAGACTGTGGGGACCATATTCAGTACCAGACTGTAGGGCCCATATTCAGTACCAGACTGTGGGGCCCATATTCAGTACCAGACTGTGGGGCCCATATTCTATACCAGACTGTAGGGCCCATATTCAGTACCAGACTGTAGGGCCCATATTCAGTACCAGACTGTAGGGGCCATATTCAGTACCAGACTGTAGGGCCCATATTCAGTACCAGACTGTAGGGCCCATATTCAGTACCAGACTGTAGGGCCCATATTCAGTGCCAGACTGTGGGGCCCATATTCAGTACCAGACTGTGGGGCCCATATTCAGTACCAGACTGTAGGGCCCATATTCAGTACCAGACTGTAGGGGCCATATTCAGTACCAGACTGTAGGGCCCATATTCAGTACCAGACTGTGGGGCCCATATTCAGTACCAGACTGTAGGGCCCATATTCAGTACCAGACTGTAGGGCCCATATTCAGTACCAGACTGTAGGGCCCATATTCAGTACCAGACTGTGGGGCCCATATTCAGTACCAGACTGTAGGGCCCATATTCAGTACCAGACTGTGGGGCCCATATTCAGTACCAGACTGTGGGGCCCATATTCAGTACCAGACTGTAGGGGCCCATATTCAGTACCAGACTGTAGGGCCCATATTCAGTACCAGACTGTGGGGCCCATATTCAGTACCAGACTGTGGGGCCCATATTCAGTGCCAGACTGTAGGGCCCATATTCAGTACCAGACTGTGGGGCCCATATTCAGTACCAGACTGTGGGGCCCATATTCTATACCAGACTGTAGGGCCCATATTCAGTACCAGACTGTAGGGCCCATATTCAGTACCAGACTGTAGGGGCCATATTCAGTACCAGACTGTAGGGCCCATATTCAGTACCAGACTGTAGGGCCCATATTCAGTACCAGACTGTAGGGCCCATATTCAGTGCCAGACTGTGGGGCCCATATTCAGTACCAGACTGTGGGGCCCATATTCAGTACCAGACTGTAGGGCCCATATTCAGTACCAGACTGTAGGGGCCATATTCAGTACCAGACTGTAGGGCCCATATTCAGTACCAGACTGTGGGGCCCATATTCAGTACCAGACTGTAGGGCCCATATTCAGTACCAGACTGTAGGGCCCATATTCAGTACCAGACTGTGGGGCCCATATTCAGTACCAGACTGTAGGGCCCATATTCAGTACCAGACTGTGGGGCCCATATTCAGTACCAGACTGTGGGGCCCATATTCAGTACCAGACTGTAGGGGCCCATATTCAGTACCAGACTGTAGGGCCCATATTCAGTACCAGACTGTGGGGCCCATATTCAGTACCAGACTGTGGGGCCCATATTCAGTGCCAGACTGTAGGGCCCATATTCAGTACCAGACTGTGGGGCCCATATTCAGTACCAGACTGTGGGGCCCATATTCAGTACCAGACTGTAGGGCCCATATTCAGTACCAGACTGTGGGGCCCATATTCAGTACCAGACTGTAGGGCCCATATTCAGTACCAGACTGTAGGGCCCATATTCAGTACCAGACTGTAGGGCCCATATTCAGTACCAGACTGTAGGGCCCATATTCAGTACCAGACTGTGGGGCCCATATTCAGTACCAGACTGTAGGGCCCATATTCAGTACCAGACTGTGGGGCCCATATTCAGTACCAGACTGTGGGGCCCATATTCAGTACCAGACTGTGGGGCCCATATTCAGTACCAGACTGTGGGGCCCATATTCAGTACCAGACTGTGGGGCCCATATTCAGTACCAGACTGTGGGGCCCATATTCAGTACCAGACTGTAGGGGCCATATTCAGCCACTTAGCCATCCCAGGAGCCCCACTTCTGCAAGGGGAAATAAA
>CM040402.1:128459650-128467150 GCA_022702515.1 Ilyophis sp. 1 JC-2022
GGGTACCCCTGACAGTGAGGGTGCAGCGATGTCCTTCTTGGGGTACCCCTGGCAGTGAGGGAGCAGTGATGTCCTTCTTGGGGTACCCCTGGCAGTGAGGGTGCAGCGATGTCCTTCTTGGGGTACCCCTGGCAGTGAGGGTGCAGGAGCTGCAGACAGTGTCCTGATCAACAGCAAACCTAAAGGACAAAGAGCTGAGCCTAATCAGGTGTGTGCAAGTGTGTGTACGTGTTTATGTGTTTATGTGTGTACGTGTTTATGTGTTTATGTGATGTGTGTGTACGTGTTTATGTGTTTATGTGATGTGTGTGTACGTGTTTATGTGTTTATGTGTTTATGTGTGTACGTGTTTATGTGTTTATGTGATGTGTGTGTACGTGTTTATGTGTTTATGTGGTGTGTGTACGTGTTTATGTGTTTATGTGTTTATGTGTGTACGTGTTTATGTGTTTATGTGATGTGTGTGTACGTGTTTATGTGTTTATGTGATGTGTGTGTACGTGTTTATGTGTTTATGTGATGTGTGTGTACGTGTTTATGTGTTTATGTGATGTGTGTGTACGTGTTTATGTGTTTATGTGATGTGTGTGTACGTGTTTATGTGTTTATGTGTTTGTGTGTTTATGTGTTTATGTGTGTACGTGTTTATGTGTTTATGTGATGTGTGTGTACGTGTTTATGTGTTTATGTGATGTGTGTGTACGTGTTTATGTGTTTATGTGTTTATGTGATGTGTGTGTACGTGTTTATGTGTTTATGTGATGTGTGTGTACGTGTTTATGTGTTTATGTGTTTGTGTGTTTATGTGTGTACGTGTTTATGTGTTTATGTGTTTATGTGTTTATGTGTGTACGTGTTTATGTGATGTGTGTGTACGTGTTTATGTGTTTATGTGATGTGTGTGTACGTGTTTATGTGTTTATGTGTTTATGTGTTTGTGTGTTTATGTGATGTGTGTTGTTATGATATTAAGTGACATACTGTATTTCTGTATTTATGTGATACTGAATGTGTATTTGTGCATGGTGTGTGTGTGAGTAGGTTTGCGTGTTTGTATGCGTGCGTGTACGCATGAGTGTGTGGCGTGCACGTTTATGCATGTGTATATATGTGTGTGTGTGTGTGTGTGTGTGTGTGTGTGTGCGTGCATGCGTATGTGTGTGGAGGGTGTGTGTGCAGAGGAGGTGTGTGTGTGTGTGTGTGTGTGCGCGCATGCGTATATGTGTGTGTGTGTGTGTGTGCATGCGTATGTGTGTGTGTGTGTGTGTGTGTGTGTGTATGTGTGTGCGCGCATGCGTATGTGTGTGTGTGTGTGTTGCTTTTCTGTGTGATAGGAACACCTTACAGGACACGCACAATGACAACAGAGATTATCTCCTATTTGTAATCAAGCCTTCTTCTGGCCCAATCAAATCAGCCAGTTTCACTGATCCAGTGTTACAGGGAAAATGAGCAGCTGCTGCTGCCAGCTATCTACATCTATCCCTGCCCTCCCTTTTTATCTCTCTCTCCTTTCCTCTCTCTCCTCCCTCCTTCTCTCTCCCTTCATCCCCCTTTCTGTCCTTCTCTCTTTCTCTCTCTCTCCCTCTTCCCCCTCCCTCTCTCTTTCTTTCCATCCTTCTCTCTTCCTCCTTCCCCCTTTTTTTCTCTTTTTGTCTCCCACCTTCCCCCTCTATCTCCCTTCTGTCTCCCAGTCTCTCTCTCTTCTTTCTAAAGTGCTGAAAAAAGTGGTTGCTGCTCAGCTCCAAGAACCTCTTCAACAAACCGGCCTGTTTGAGGAGTTTCACTCAGGGTTTCTCTGCCCACAGCACCGAGACGGCGCTTCTCAGGGTCACCAATGACCTCTTCATGGCTGCTGATGCTGGCTCACCCTGTCTCCTGATTCTCCTCGACCTCAGTGCGGTGTTCGATACTATTGATCACACCATTGATCGAACGCCTGGAAGCCAGCATCGGCCTCACCAGCACAGCCTTGAACTAGTTCCATTCTTACCTCCATGGCAGAACGGAGTACATCTCTTTTGGTGGGGCTAGATCTCGCACCATAGTCACCTGTGGTGTCCCACAAAGGTCTGTCCTTGGGCCTATTCTGTTTATTCTTTAGATGCTCCCCCTTGGCTAAATCATCCGCAAAATTGGTGTCTCCTTTCACTGCTACGCTGAAGACACCCAGCTCTACATCAAAACTGGTCCTTCTCCCTCTGTTGCCTGCACCTGTCTCACCAACTGCCTTGAGGAGATAAAGGTCTGGATGAAGCAAAACGTCCTGCAACTGAACAGCACAAAAAACGAGGCCCTCCTTTTTGGCACCCCACACCAGATCCTGCACTCCCCCACCAGATCCTGCACTCCCCCACCAGATCCTGCACTCCCACACCAGATCCTGCACCCCCCCCACCAGATCCTGCACTCCCCCACCAGATCCTACACCCCCCCACCAGATCCTGCACTCCCCCACCAGATCCTGCACTCCCCCATAACCCGCCTCACCATTGCCAGACAAACTATTCCTCTCTCCTCCTCAATCTCAAACCATGGCATAAAACTGGACCCCTCCCTCACGTATGACAATCACATCAAGTACCTGTGCAGGACTTCCTTCTATCATTTCAAAAACATTTCCAAATTCCGCCCCATTGTCTCACTACCGGATACAGAAAAGCTCATCCACGCCCTTGTCTCCTCAAGACTGGACTACTGCAACGCACTTCTCAAGGGGATCCCTGACTGTAGCATTAAAAAGCTACAGTATATTCAAAACAGTGCTGCCAGGATCCTGATGAGAGTGTGGAATCACCCCCACATCACCCCCATTCTCGTATCCCTCCACTGGCTTCCTGTCTTCTACAGGATAGAATTCAAGATCCTTCTCCTGACTTTTAAATGCAATTATGGAAACGCCCCCCACCCTGCCTCAAAGAACTTCTCACACCCCATAACCCCTCCCGCTGCCTCAGGTCAAGCAACAGCCTGCTCCTATACACCCCCAGGACAGAGCTGGTCACGCTGGAGGACCGTGCTTTACACCCCCAGGACAGAGCTGGTCACGATGGAGGACCGTGCTTTACACCCCCAGGACAGAGCTGGTCACGATGGAGGACCGTGCTGTCTGTTCCACGGCTCAACAGCCTGCTCCTTTACACCCCCAGGACAGAGCTGGTCACGATGGAGGACCGTGCTCCTTTACACCCCCAGGACAGAGCTGGTCACGATGGAGGACCGTGCTGTCTGTTCCACGGCTCCTCCTTTACACCCCCAGGACAGAGCTGGTCACGATGGAGGACCATGCTCCTTTACACCCCCAGGACAGAGCTGGTCACAATGGAGGACCGTGCTTTCTGTTCCACGGCTCCTCCTATACACCCCCAGGACAGAGCTGGTCACGATGGAGGACCGTGCTTTCTGTTCCACGGCTCAACAGCCTGCTCTTATACACCCCCAGGACAGAGCTGGTCACGATGGAGGACCGTGCTGTCTGTTCCACGGCTCCTCCTTTACACCCCCAGGACAGAGCTGGTCACGATGGAGGAACGTGCTTTCTGTTCCACGGCTCCTCCTATACACCCCCAGGACAGAGCTGGTCACGATGGAGGACCGTGCTTTCTGTTCCACGGCTCAACAGCCTGCTCCTTCACACCCCCAGGACAGAGCTGGTCACGATGGAGAAACGTGCTTTCTGTTCCACCGCTCCTCGTCTGTGGAACGCGCTCCCTGAGCACCGAAAGGCACCCCAGTCTCTGGACTGTTTTAAAGCTGCCTAAACACCTCCCTCTTCAGGAAAGCCTACTCTCAGTACTCTCAGGTAATCGGTTGCCCACGGCAACTCTATCCTCTCCCCTGGAGCCTGTTCACTTGGAAGCAGTGTCTCAAGCTGAATGATTCTCATTTTGAGGGGTGACACTGCAGGCCTTATAGGGTACCCCTCATATCCTGCAATGGTACGCCCCCCTCAACCCTGCACCCCGACTCTCCAATGGACCCCTGCCTGTGCACTGCAACAACCAAATAATAAGTCACAATCTTAACAAGCATTTTCATCTTATATTTAGACTTTAGAATCCTATTTCTGTTACTTTTTTGCCAAATAAGACAAAAAGATTGCCAATGGGGTGAGAAAGTTCTACTAATTTCAAGATTTGCCAATGAGGTAAGATAATTTTGTCAAGCAAAAAGTAACTTAAAACAAGATAATATTTTTTTACTCATTAAGACTTAAACACTTTACATTTTAGCAGTGTATGCACCTCAGCACTGGACATAAACGTCAAAGGACTCCGGTCTCATTCCACAGAGAGGGGACGTCATCGCAAATCTCTACTACTCCTGAGCACCAAGTCTTCTGTACCCGCTTTAATACGCACACAACCAGCTCGGCGAGCGAAATCAAAGACGTCTCACGTGGCAGATAGCGCTCGCTCTCTCTCACACTCGTCATGTCCATATGCGAACGAGTGTCTCTGCCGTGTTTTCACGCAGCGAGACGTTTTGCGGCCAGGGCGGCCGAGATCACAGCGCTGGAATAATGCGAGCTGAAGGCACCTTTTCTCGCCACGCAGAAGATTAAAATGATGTGTAAATGACGGTAAGACCCTGAAGCCGAGCGATAACGTGCCCTGCACACGTTCCCAATGAGAGGCGTGGAGAAGGAACAGCGGGGAGACACACGGATGCAGTCTGTTCTCTGCCTGGGATATACTTTCACTTTGACTGCTGGCCTTTTTTTCTGTAACTGCTAAGCCTTCAATTAAGTGATGGCTACCTTTTTCAAGTCAGTAATCCTCTTAACGTGGCAGTCTTTTGTTGGGCCTGGATGCTTGTGCATGGAAAAACAGTTTCAAACTCTGGGAAGCGGGAATTGTCCTGCCCCTACCCTCTCTGAGCTCCACCTTCAGATGGTGTTCACAGAGAGGCCTCCAACAGGCCCCTGGTGGAGCCTGGACCTAAAGTGCCTGACCACACCCAGAGAAGGGGCTCTTTCTTGGGGCTGGGTGAGCAGCTTGCACTGGACAATTTTCAATGTTTGCTGCTAAACAAGCTGTGGAGATGAGCTAGCCAGTCTCACAGTGCACTCTCTGTAGTTTCATTGTGCTCACAGGCGTATAAACGGCATTATCACTGCGAGACGGAAGATGAGATAGAAAGAAAGAGAGAGGCAGAGCGCGGAGGAGTGGAGGGGTGGGGGAGAAAAAGGGTGGTGATGGGGTGACCATGTCAGGTCTCATTAGTGTCTCAGCATTGCCACGCCCAGTTACACCCACCGATCTCCCTCCATCTCTCCCTACAACCTTTCACATCCATCCATAAGGGCCCAAGTGAACAGCCAATCTGGCCCTTGCTGATTGGGGCTTTTACACCGTCTCCAAATTGCCTTTTCACAATTTCAAGTCCTCTGCAATTTAACCAATTTGGGAGAAGAAAATGACCGTTGTTAAATGTTTCATTTCCTCTGGAGCTCTGAAAAAAAAAGAAAAAAAGAAATTCTCCTCAAATTCATTACACTCAGAAAGACTGATAAAAACAGCTGGGGGGGAGATGAACCACGCTTGTATTTTCATATTCTTCAAAATATCGACAGCGCCAATGATGAAAATTGTTATGAAAATGCTATTAGTGAGAACCGTGGTACGAATGAAAACGAAATAATCATGTATCGTGAACTCTTAAAAGACTGTAAAAAATAATAATGAATCGTTTCTGCATATGACGATCTTTTTTTTTTTGTTGTTATGTCATTTTCTTTTGTTATGTAATGGATCAATTTGGGCAGCATTTGCACAGTAAGAGCTGACAGCGGTCATTTGCACAGTAAGAGCTGACAGTGGTCATTTGCACAGTAAGAGCTGACAGTGGTCATTTGCACAGTGAGAGCTGGCAGCGGTCATTTGCACAGTAAGAGCTGACAGCGGGCATTTGCACAGTAAGAGCTGGCAGCGGTCATTTGCACAGTAAGAGCTGACAGCGGTCATTTGCACAGTAAGAGCTGACAGCGGTCATTTGCACAGTGAGAGCTGACAGCGGTCATTTGCACAGTAAGAGCTGACAGCGGTCATTTGCACAGTGAGAGCTGACAGCGGTCATTTGCACAGTAAGAGCTGACAGCGGTCATTTGCACAGTAATAGCTGACAGCGGTCATTTGCACAGTAAGAGCTGACAGCGGTCATTTGCACAGTAAGAGCTGACAGCGGTCATTTGCACAGTAAGAGCTGACAGCGGTCATTTGCACAGTAAGAGCTGACAGCGGTCATTTGCACAGTAAGAGCTGACAGTGGTCATTTGCACAGTAAGAGCTGACAGCGGTCATTTGCACAGTAAGAGCTGACAGCGGTCATTTGCACAGTCAGAGCTGACAGCGGTCATTTGCACAGTAAGAGCTGACAGCGGTCATTTGCACAGTCAGAGCTGACAGCGGTCATTTGCACAGTAAGAGCTGACAGCGGTCATTTGCACAGTGAGAGCTGACAGCGGTCATTTGCACAGTGAGAGCTGACAGCGGTCATTTGCACAGTCAGAGCTGACAGCGGTCATTTGCACAGTAAGAGCTGACAGCGGTCATTTGCACAGTCAGAGCTGACAGCGGTCATTTGCACAGTCAGAGCTGACAGCGGTCATTTGCACAGTAAGAGCTGACAGCGGTCATTTGCACAGTCAGAGCTGACAGCGGTCATTTGCACAGTCAGAGCTGACAGCGGTCATTTGCACAGTGAGAGCTGACAGCGGTCATTTGCACAGTCAGAGCTGACAGCGGTCATTTGCACAGTAAGAGCTGACAGCGGTCATTTGCACAGTCAGAGCTGACAGCGGTCATTTGCACAGTCAGAGCTGACAGCGGTCATTTGCACAGTCAGAGCTGACAGCGGTCATTTGCACAGTAAGAGCTGACAGCGGTCATTTGCACAGTAAGAGCTGACAGCGGTCATTTGCACAGTAAGAGCTGACAGCGGTCATTTGCACAGTAAGAGCTGACAGCGGTCATTTGCACAGTGAGAGCTGACAGCGGTCATTTGCACAGTCAGAGCTGACAGCGGTCATTTGCACAGTCAGAGCTGACAGCGGGCCGAGGCGTTTGTCCTGCAGTGGTGGATGCTGGCGAGGCCAGTCAGACAGAATATAAACCTCAATGTTCCAATGCAGTGATGGGGACCCTGTGCTACAGGATGATGCTTTAATTAGATACATATAAGAACAGAGGAAGCAGTACACTGGCAGAGCCATAAGCACAGCATGTTGCTAGCATACGCCGTGCTCTTCTGGTAGAGGAACATGGGGTACCCTCTGGATGTGGATGGTCGAGGAAAATGGGGTACCCTCTGGATGTGGGGGACAGGTGGGACACACCCAGGTGGAGGGAGGGTCAGGTGTTGGCACATTCTTAGAACATTCTATCCAAAATGCAGGGTCTAGTATGAGCCTTTGTATCTCTTTTTAAAAGAGCATACCAACTAAAGCTAAAATTGTGCTAAAAAATCTAAACCAGCTTTTCTTGTAGTGTTTTTGAGACA